>CAUYQG010228356.1:0-21165 GCA_963574415.1 Tarsius wallacei | reverse complement strand
TCGTTTGTGTTTCCATATGAATTCCTGTGTTGTTTTTTCTAGGTCTGAGAAGAATGTTGCTGGTAATTTGATGGGTATTGCATTGAATCTGTAGATTGCCTTTGGTAGGATGGACATCTTCACAATGTTGGTTCTTCCAATTCATGAGCATGGGATATTTTTCCATTTGTTTGTGTCATCTTTGATTTCTTTGAGCAGTGTTTTGTAGTTTTCATAGACTTGTTGTATATTAGTATGCTTCCTCTTGAGAAATGTTTATTTAGATCATTTGTTCATTCTTTATATCCAATATTTTTGCAATTTAGTTTTGTGAGTTTCTTATATATTCTTTATATTAATCCTTTATTAGTTGAGTAGTTTACAAATAGTTTCTCCCATTCTTCAGCTTGTCTTTTTGCTATGTTGATTGTTTCATTTGCTATGCAGAAGCTCTTTAGTTTGTATAATCTCACTTGTCTATTTTTGCTTGTGCCTGTGCTTTTGAGGTATTAACCATAAATACTTTGTCCAGACCAATATATGAAAATGTTTCCCCTATGTTTTCTTCTAATAGTTTTACCATTTTTGGTTTGCCAATTAAGTCTAAAATGCTTTGAATTTATTTTTATATATTTCAAGAGTTAGGAATCTAGCTTCATAGCTCTCCATATGAATTTTTTTATAGCACTACTTATTGAAGATGCTACTCTATCCCCATCATATGCTCTAAGAGATATTGCTGAAAATCAGTTGACCGCATTTAAGAGAATTTATTTATTGGTTGTTTATTCTGTTCCACCAGTCTATATATCAATTTTTATGTCAGTACCATTTTTTTTGGTTACTATAACTTTGGAGTATATTTTGAAGCCAGATAGTTTGATGCCTCCAATTTTGTTCTTTTTACAAAGGAATGCTTTGACTACTGTCTTTTCTTAGGTTTCACACAAATTTTAGATTTTTTTTTATTTTTGTGAAGAATATCATTGATGTTTTGATAGAGATTGCATTGAATCTGTGCATTCCTTTGAATAGCACAAGCATTCTAACAGCATTATTTCTTCCATTATCTAAGCATGGGATTTTCTTTTTTTGTGTGTGTGCATGTACTATTTTCAATTTCTTTTATCATTGTTTTAGAGTTTCTATTGTAAAGATCTTTCACCTTTTTGGTTAAATTTATTCCTAGGTATTTTATTTTTTTCATAACATTTTAAAAGGGATTAGTCTCTTAATTTTGTTGGGCTACTTCATTATTTGTGTATAGAAACACTACTAAATTCTTGTGTGTTGAAGATTTATTCTACAACTTTACTGAATTAATTTAATCAGATCTAAGAGTTTTTTCAGTGGAAACTTTAGGTCTCTCTACATAAAGACCATGTCATCTGCAAGCAGAACCATTTTGAACTTCTCTTTTCCAGATGGATAATTTTTACTTCTTTTACCTCCTTAATTGCTCTAGGTAGGACTTTCAGTACTACATTGAATGGGAGTAGTGAAAGTAGGCATCCTTGTCTTTTCTCTTTCTTAGAGGAAAGACTTCTAGCTTTTCTCCATTTAGTATGATATCAGCTCTGGGGTTTGTCATATATGGCCTTTATTATATTGTGAGATGTTTACTCTAAACTTATTTGTTGAGAGATTTTATTATGAAGGACTATTGAATTTGATAAAATATTTTTATACATTTTTTTGAGATTATCATATGGTTTTTGTCCTTCATTCTTTGGATGTCATGTATCACATTTTTTTATTTGCGTAAGTTGAGCCATCTTTGCATCACTGGTATACATTTCACTTTATTGTGATGCATAATCCTTGATGTTTTTGTTGTATTTGGCTTACAGCAATTTGTTGATTATTTTTTGCCAATATATTTTTCAGAAATCTTGGCCTGCAACTTTATTTTCTTATAGTAGATTTGTCTGGTTTTAGTATCAAGGTAGTGCTGATCTGATAAAATGAATTTGGAAAAATTTATTCCCTTCATTTTTTTGGAATAGTTTGAGAATACTTGGAGTAATTTTTTTCCCTTTTTAATTTTTTTTATTTTAAAGATGTGAGATACAATTCATGGTTAGGTATACCAATGTTGATTATGCAAGTACCCTTGTTGATGAGGTATACCTCTTCCTCCCCTAGCCTTTCCCTCAACTGCTAATCTTACCTCTCATTCCCTGGCAGTTTCCCACTACTGCCAATCTCACTCTTCTTCCCTTGAAAGTTTCCCACTACTGTCAATACCTTTCTTATAGTATTATAATAATTGTTCAAGGTCCACTTATGAGTGAGAACACATGGTACTCTTTTATTTGTTTCTGTGTTAAATTACTGAGTATGTTCGACTCTAAATTCATCTAAGTTGCTGAAAAGTCCTTCTTTATAATTGCATAATATTCCAGTGTGCATATGTAACACATTTTTTTTTATCCAGTCCACTGTTGATGGGCAGCATGGTTGGTTCATGTTTTTTGCTATTGTGAATACAGCTGCAATAAACATGTGTGTGCAGGTATGTTTTTTGTAGAATTATTTGAGTTCCTCCAGGTATATTCCCAGAAGGGGGATTGCTGGGTCATATAGATGGTCAATTTCTAGTTCTTTCAGAAATTGCCACATTGTCTACTAAGAGGTTGCACTAGTTTGCATCCCACCATCAGTGAAAAAGCATTCTTTTTTTCTCTGCACCCTCATCAGCATCTGTTGTATGTTTTATTAATGATTTCCATTCTTACTGGGGTTAGGTGGTATCTCAATGTGGTTTTTGATTTGCATTTCTGTGATGATTAGTGAGGTTCAGCACTTTTTTATGTGTATGCTGGCTACCCATATATCTTCTTTTGAGAGGTGTCTATTCATGTCTTTTGCCCACTTTTTCTTGGGGCTTTTTGTTTTTTTTTTTTTTTTTTTTTTTTTTTTTTTTCCTTTTGGCATGTTTGAGTTCCTTGTAGATCCTAGATGTTAGGCCTTTGTCATATATAGAGTCAGCAAATATTTTTTCCAATTCTGTAGGCTGTCTCCCTGCTCTTTTGATGGTTTCTTCTGCTTTGCAGTAGATCGTCAGTTTGATGAAGTCCCACTTGTCTATCTTATTTCTCATGGTATGGGCACTTAGGTTTCTGATCAGGAATTGGTTGCCAGTTCCAGTTTCCATAAGGATGTCTCCTGCGTTCGCTAAGATTCTTATAATTTGAGGTTTTACGTTTGGCAAAGTCTCAGGGAACAAAATAAATGTGCAAAAGGCAGTTGCATTCCTATACACCAACAAAAAGCAGGCAGAGACCCAAATAAAAAGTATAATCCCATTCACATTAGCCACAAAAAAATGAAATACCTTGACATCTTCCTAATCAGAGAAGTGAAAGACCTTTAATATGAGAACTACAAAACACTGCTCAAAGAAATCCAAGAAGACACAAACAAGTTGAAAAATATTCCATGTTCATGGATAGGAAGAATCAACATTGTTAAAATGTCCATCCTACCAAAGGTAATCCACAGATTCATGGCAATATCTATTAAGTTACCAACACCATTCTTCGCAGACCTGGAAATGACAGTACAGAAATTCATATGGAAACATAAAAGACCATGAATAGCCCAAACAATCCTTAGAAAAAGAAACAAAGCAGGAGGTATCAATATTCCCGACTTCAAACTTTACTATAAGGACGCAGTAACAAAATAGCCTGGTATTGGTACAAGAACAGGCATATAGACCAATGGAACAGGATAGAGATTCCAGAAGCAAAGTCTCAGTTTCTCAACCGACTCATCTTTGACAAAGTCTCTAACAACAACCACTGAGGGGAGGAGAATCTATTCAGCAAATGGTGCTGGGAAAACTGGCTGATCAGAAGATTGAAATAAGACCCCTACCTAACACCATACACAAAAATTAACTCTAAATGTTATTTTTCTTTAAAAGTTTGGTAGAATTCAGTAATGAAGCCATTTTGTCATGAGATTTTGTTGGGAGACTGATTATTACTTATTCTACCTTGAAACTCCTCATTGGTCTGTTCAAGTTTTTTATAGGTTTTCTAGTACTTTTGGGCTCAATCTTGGTAGATTTTATGCTTTTAGAAGTTCATTTATTTCCTCTAGGCTTTTCAAATTATTGATGCATAGTTGTTCATAAGAGTCTCTAATGGACTTGTTAAAAATGTCTATGGCATGTGTTATAATGACTTCTTTTTCAGGGTTGATTTCATTTATTTGGATCTTCTCTCTTTTTGTTAGGTAGTTTACCTAATGGTTTGTTAATTTTATCTTTTAAAATAAATCAACTTTTTTGTTCATCTTTTGTATTTTTTTGTTTTGGTTTCTATTTAACTAACTTCTGCTTTGGTGGTTATTATTATTTTTTCCTTCTACTAAATTTGGGTTTCGTTGGTTTGTTTTATTTTTTCAATTCCCTTAAGTGTGTCATTAGGCTTTTATTTTAAATATTTTCATTTTAATTGTAGGTATTTACTGCTATAAGCTTCCCTCTTGGGAAGCAGATTTTGCTTTATTCCATAAGTTTTGGTATTTTGTATTTCCATTCTAAGTTGTTTCAATAATTTTTTTTAGTTTTATTTTTAATTTCTTCCTTGACTCTGTGGTTGTTTACTAGCATGTTCGATGCCCAAATATTTGTACAGGTTTCAATTTTTCTGTTTTTATTGAGTTCTACTACTTTTATCTCATTGTTTTCAGTAAGATACTTGACATCAATTTTACTTTTTAAGAATTTGTTAAGTCTTGCTTTGTAGTTTAGCATGTGGTCAATGAGAATCTCTCATGTCCTGATGAAAAAAATGAGTATTCTTCTATTGTTAAATGAAGAGTCTTTTAAAAGTTTGTTAGGTTCATGTGATGTGCAGTGCAATTTATTTACCATGTTTCTTTTTTTATTTTAAATGCAGAGAATCTTTCCAATGTTGACAGTGAGATGCTGAAATCCCCATCTTGCTATGTTGATCTTTTTATCATTATATTGTGACATGCTTTGTCTCTATTTTTTGACTTAAAGTCTATTTTATCTGGCATAAATATATTTACTCCTGCTTGTTGTGATTTCCATTTGCATGAAATACCTTTTTTCATATTTTAACTTTCAGTCTGTGTGTGTCTTTACAGGTATTGTCATTTCCTTGTAGGCAGCATACAGTTGCTTTCTGTTTGTTTGCTTGCTTTGTTTGTTTGCATCCATTCAGTGAGTCCACATATTTTAAGTGGGAAGTTTAATCTATTTAAATTTAAGGTTATTACTGGAAAATGAGGACTTACTTCTGTCATTTTGTTATATGATTGTTGGTTGTTTGGTATATCCTTTGTTTCTTTCTTTTTTATTGTTTATCTTTGAAATTTGGTAGATTTGTGTAGTGACAGGTTTTGATTCTTTGTATTTCTCATTTATGTGTCTGTTCTACCAGATTTGCATATGTGTGTTTTAAATATTGTAGCTATCATCTTTTTGCTTCCAGATATAAAACATCCTTAAGTATGTCTTATAAGGCTGGTCTAATATTGATTAATTCCCTCATGAGGGAGTTTTGCTTGTCTGGGAAAAGATTGGTATATCTTTCATTTTGGAAGGACAACTTTGCTTGGTATAGTATTTTGGTTGGCCTTGTTTGTTTTTGGTTTGCTTGTTTCTCCTTACAGCACTTTGAATATATCATCTCCCTCTATTTATTTATTTATTTATTTATTTATTTATTCATTCATTCATTCATTCATTCATTCATTTTTGACCTCTAAAGTTTATATTGAGAAATCTGTTATTAGTCTAATACATATTCCCTTATATTTTACGTGACATATTTTTCTGTTTTTATAGTTATTTCTTTGTCCTTGATTTTTCACAGTTTGACTATAATGTGCCTATGAGAGGACCTTTTTGGGTTAAAACTATTTGGAGAACTATAGGACTCCTGAATCTGTATGACTATATCTCTTTCAAAACATGAACATTTCAGTTTTTATTTTATTAAATAAGTTATTATGCCTTTTAACAAAATTTTTTCCTTCTAGAACACTTATAATATAAATATTTGTTTGCATAATGGTGTCCTATATGTCCTGTAGGCTTTCTTTTATTTTTATTTTTTTGTATGACTGGGTTATGTCAAAAAAACCTATTTCTTGGTTTAGATATTCTTTCTTCTGAATGGATCGATTCTGTTTTTGAAATTCTCACTTGTATACTATACTTATTTACTTGAGTTACTCAACTCTAAAATTTCTATTTGTTTATTTTTTATGATTGCTATTTCCTTATTGAATTTCTTAAGATCATAAGTTTGTCCTCTGACTTTGTTGAATTATTTGTCTATTATCGTGTATTTCACTGAGTTTCTTGAGATTATTATTTTCAAATTCCTTTCAGAAAATTTGTAAATTTTTATTTCTTTATTGTCAATTACTGGGGAATTATTGTTTCTTTCATGGTGTCATGTTTATTACTTGTTCATGTTTTATTTTTCCCTTCATTGATATGTTTGCATCCAGTGGGACAGTCACATCTTCCAATTTTGTATTGTGACTTTTATGAGAAAAGTCTTTCACCTGCCAATGTGTCCTAGGGTATCAAAATTTAGTAGGGTACATTGGCTTTGTTCCAGGTGAGTGCAATGGTGTATTCTCTATTCAGATTTTAAGCTATAGTCAAAGATGGTGATGCTTCCAAGTGCCTCAGTGGCTTAGACTGCAGAGGTTTGTGTGGCCGGTCTGCCTGCTTGGGCTTTGCTTCACTGTGGGCACACATTGTCTGATCTCTACCACAGAAAGTTCAGGGATTGTAGGCCAAAAATGTGGGTCCAGCACTACTTCCCTAGGGCCGGAGCATCAGATTGGTCTGTGATGTGGGGAAAGTACAAGCTGGTAAGCAGGCAGCTCTGTCTGGGGACTGCTTTCCTGGGGTAGGGTATAGGTTGGTCTGCACTTCAGGAAAGCATAGGGCTGGTTGTTTAGGGATTCGGCTCCACTACTGCTCTCCTGGAGATGGTGTCTCAGGTTGGTCTTTATTAGAGGATGCACAGAGCTGATTGTCCAGTGGTTCTGTTTAAGTATTGTTCTCCCTAAAGGCAGAGCCCAAAGCTGATTCATGTTCTGGGGAAAAGCAGAGCTGATGGCTGGAGGTTCAGTTTGGAATTGCATTTTTATAAACATTAAATCCCTATTTTAAAATTTAAATCAATCAAGAAATATCAAGAGCTCTCTTTTTGAGAATGTACCTTCCTCTGTCTTTTTACAAATATACATATTATTTTATTTTCAAGTAACAAACAGGTCAGTCTCTGTGGCTCAGCCTGTAATCCCAGCACTTTGGGAGGCCAAGGCACGTGGATTGCCTGAGCCCGAGCCTTCGACACCAGCCCGGGTAACTTGATAAAACTTTCTCTACAATAAATCAAAAAATAGCTGGGCATGATAGCACATGCCTGTAGTTCTGGCTACTTGGAAGGCTGAGGCGGAAGTGTTGCTGGAGCCCAACAGGTCGACCCTGGGGTGATGGTAATAGTGTTGCTGCACTCCAATCTGGGCGACAGAGTGAGACAGAATCCAACTCCAAAAAAAAAAAAAAGAACCCAAATAATAATTGTGTATATTTATGGGATACAATGTAATGTTGATATATATTCTCATTGTGGATTAATTAAATCTACCAATTAACACGTTCATTACCTCACAAACTTTTAAAATTTTTTTGTGCTGTGAACATTTATAAAACCTTATCTGTCTTAACTCACCCATCACCCATCATAACTTTCCAAGTAAGCCATGAATGTGTTCTATTTAAGTCTGAAGGTCTCTTACCTGAATTTCAGGAAAAGGTCACCAACGAGAAAACAAAACTAGCTTTAGAAATCCAGTCAAATGTCATAGTATTAAATCCTAGTTAAGAATAATGATTAAGTACCTTAAATAAAATAGTGAATAAGAAAATGTCTTGAAATGTATATAGTATATGACTTGTTAGTATATAGCTAGGCAATAAATTAAGGCATTCCACATGCAAGTGACACTACAAGAAGACATTGCTAAATAAAAAACTCGGAGGTGTTTGTCTACAGTACACCTTTTGCTTGTTATTCTGAGTATTCCAACTGAGATCCTTTTAAGATCTAAGAGTCAAAAGAACCATTAGACATAATTTTTTGAATAATAATCATGTCCCAGTTTGCTTTAAAATATTTATAATATGTAAAAGAACTTGGTCACAGTGCTTGAGAGCCTCAGAAATAGACCTTTTCCCTTGTCAACAAGCCACTGATTGTATTTTTGGTAAGTACCCTGCCTCGTTGCCAATTTTGTTTTACATCATTTGTAATTCTCCAAAATTCTATAACACACTATGAGTTTTTTCTTTTTAAATGATTATTTCATCATTTCTATAAATAATAAGCTCCAAATTCCAAATGTCACATGTATAAAAGTAAATATGTCACAGATCTCAAAATTGCAAAGATAACTGTGGCAACCTACGTCACATTTGAATTCAAAATGTCACCTGCGATCTCACTCTTCTGATGGACTACAGTGGATAAAGTCTTTCAATAATCAGAAATATTATTTCTATAGTAACACAGTGTTATCTTTGAAAGATTTTCTGTGTAAAAGGAAAGTAGTAATGTAAATCAACTTACATAATATTTCCAAAGAGGGTATAATAAATAGAAAATAGACTTTCCTCCCTTTTCTATACATAAGGGATAATAAAGCATAAAGTTACACTCAGAACAATATTCTTCATAAAGAACAGATTTATAGATTTGAATGGAATTCTAAAAATGGAAAATATATAGTCAATAAAATGAGTTTATAAAATTTCTATTACTCAAGTACTTTTAAACTTCTGTGCACCCAGAGTACCCTAGATACAGTCAACACATTTCAAGTTCCCAGATGTTTCATTGTTAAAATACTCATCTCTTATTTTAGAAAATAGATACATTTTTACTAGTTTTATTAAATTTAACAAGACATCCTTGTAGTTTGATTGGATGACAAATATTGCATTTGATAAAATTATTTAATTAGAGAGTAATCATTATTATTAAATTAGAGAAAATTAAATTACAATTACAAAAATTACAGGTAATTATAATTCAGCTTAATTTCAAAGCTAAACTCATCTTCAAACAAAAACACATTTTATTCATGTGCTTAATATATGCCTGTATGTTTATTAATGTGATGCATAATAATGGCTTTGGTCATTTGAAAGCTAAAAGTATGTAATTGAACAATTATTACAGCCACATTGCCTGAAGGCACTATGGCACTATTTGTCAAGAGAGTTATATGATGGCCAATTATATCCACTCAACCTTGAAGGATAATTCTATCTTCAGATAGGAACAAATTACTATTACACTTTTTTTTCTCCCTCCCCAAACTTTAACTATTGGCTTTTATAATGTAAATTTTCTTAAATGAACACTTTTTCAACACCAAACTTTATTTCATTTAAATAAAACCATCCATTTCTAGAATGTTTTAGATAGATATTCAAAGAAAATTAGAATAAAATATCCGTCTTCAAGAGCATAGACACAATAAAAAATAAAGGAAACATTTGAATTACTACAGTAGTTGCCATAAAATCTTAGCTTTGAACTATTAATTTTTTTCAGCCAGAGACATAGTGACTGTGTTTTAACATGCAGTCTTATTATCTGATTTCCTAGCTCTGAAGATATAATAAGAAATAAATTAGGAAAAATTCAGAGGAAATTGTTAAAGGCAGCAATAGGGCAACAGAAGAATAACTGAAATGTGACTCCAGCAAAGAAAATGGAGTAGGTATAAATAGTTATAAACTTTACTCTTATACAGACTGTGCAATAAGTGAGACTTTTAATGTTAATCTTAAATTATTAAAAAAATCAAATTACATTTGGTGTCCTTTTTGATATATCAGGAATAGAATAAATATTAGAAAGACATATCAAAAAAGGACTATTTTAAATTGTATTTTTGTTATTTTCAGATTTACTCACCTTCTTCAGTGAAACCAAGTAAACATTATTCTACATGTATATGTGATGAAAAACTAAAATGCAATATTCCAGTAAGAGCAATGATTTCTTGTGACATTATTAAGGTATAATTATGTGCCTAAAAGGTTTCCTTTAAAACTAAAAGTGTTAACATGTGATACTCTGTTTCTGTGATCGATCACTGAGTATGATTGGAACTTGAACAATTATAATACTATAAGAAAAGGATTGGCAGTAGTGGGAAACTGTCATGGGAGGGGTTGGAATTGGTAGTTGAGGGAAAATGCAACGGGAAGGACGGGAGCACCTCATCAACAAGGGTATCTGCATAATCAACGTTTGTATACCTAACCCCGAATTGTACCCCGCATCTTTATAATAAAAAAGTGTTTGGAATTTATACTTTTTGATAAAATTGCCTAATAATTTCTGGTTTGTAAATGTGCTATGTATGTTGACACCTGTCCATTTGTCTCTTTGAAATTTGAGGAACAATTTAGAGTAGTATTTGGAAATGTGTTTCATATCAGTAATTTTTATTTGTGGTTTTTTTTAGTCCTGTTTATGCCAGGAGTGAAAATTAGAGCCATACATTGCTTCCTTGGTCTGTGAAATAATGGTTAGGAAACACTGAATTTGTTCTTTTAGAAGCAATATATCCAATGACTGATTAGTATAATCCAAAAATAAAAAGAAAGCAAAATTAGTATATAGACAAAAAAATTCACACTAAGAATCAGTTCCTAAGAATTTGCATTTCTAGTGGTAAACTTTCAAGTATTCGTATCATGAGGTCACATTATTATTGAAAATAAATATTATCAGACTGATAAAAATAATAATTTAAAAAATAATAATATATATGAGCTTCTTTAATTGTCGGTGTATATACTTAGTCTTTCAACATAATTATGTGCACTAACCAAAAACTCTCAATCCATTTGATATCAGCCCGAATCAATCTTCTTTATTCTGCCTCACCAATACATCTGAACCAGTCACCATAAATTCCATGTATCTCTTTCTCTTTAACAGTACTTCTGGTTCTACTTCCCTTGATCCTTCATTCTCGCCACTTATTTTCTTCATTCAGCTCCACTTTGGATTCCCATGGGAAGCTTCCAATGAAGTGTAAACTCCTGTTTGAGAAATTGTTTCTCACCCTAGCATAGTAGGTTAATCACAGACAACCTTTTCTAAAAGTTTAAAAGAGATTATAATTTTGATGACTTTTCAGGAGCCAAAGACAAAACAAAAACACCCAGTACAGATGGATGGAAAAATCCTGGGCTGTGAATCAGAATTCCTGACTAGCTACATATCATTTTAGGTTAATCTCTTAATCTCCCAATAGCAGATACTTTGAATGTAAATGAGGGTTTTAGGTGAAAGCCTCATTTTAAACTCCAAAACATTGTGAATATGATGACAAATTATAAATTTCTGTATTTCATTATGTTACTCATTTTGTTTTCATTTATTGCTTGCTATCATTAAACATATATAATGAATAAAAATCAATTTAGCATCTATTGTAAAAAACAAACAAAAACAATCAGAGTAAAAATCCAGGCAGAGAAAACATAAGTCTTCAGTGGAATGTAATAGTACATCTAAATGTTAACACCCATTCTGAAAAGAGTCACTTTTACTCATCATTTAATCTTTTCTAATCCAGCTACATTGTGGAAGAGGGCTGAGTTTTGACTTAATAAATGTCTCTAGTCACACTTGAGAACAAGCCTGGATTCTGAGATTAATTCCTGAACCTTTTCATGGTTTAATTCCTGTAACCAATCAGAGCAATTGCATCTATTTCATTGCCACTAGCTCACAAACAACAAATTTGCAATTTAGAAGTGAGCAAAGTAACCATGCAATTCTGCAACTAGATTAACCAAGAAAAAGTACACATTGCGCTTTGTAGGGAAAAAAATGTGTATGACTCTAAAGAATGCATCATACTGAATAGAAAATGTAAAGTTTGAATATGGTCAGAAAAGTCTCAGATATTCTTATGTAGCTCTATTTTGGGGGGTACATTTTTATCAGGTAAGTTAGGTAGACACCAAGGGAAGTGTCAGATATAATTTGTCACTAATAATAATTTTAAAATAATAACTGCTGCTTTTTAAAGATAAAGACAACCATCTTACTTTTTTAGGGAAGTCAAAGAGTTACAGGCAGATAATACAGCAAAAATCAAACTTCTTCCTTACCTGACTTTCAATTACATTTAATAGTTACTGCACTTCTGTTAGTGCCTGAGCTAGGTGTTTTGAGAAACACAACGATAATTCAGTTCTAGTTCACATCCTAGAAAAGTGTACAATTTCATTTGCTTTTGACTCTTCAAGAAACGACTAAGAAATTGAGAATGTTTTCGCTGACTAATTAAATAATTGTAAAAGTCTCTATAAGAATATTGTCATCAACAGCTGAAACAGTGCCAGGATCAATACACCTTTATTGAATAAATGAATGATTAGGTGTTTTCAGTTTGGAAAAAATAATGCTTACCTTCACATTCAAAAGCAAGCTATAATCTCTGCTTTATTTAGGCTAGTGGTATAATAACATAAATTTATTCGTCTTGAAATCTCATGTAAATATATTAGGAAAACATAAACTACCTTCACTATTTGGCTAGATGCCAAAGGATATATGATATCCACATTTTAATTTATTCAGAATACTGAGTTTGTAATTTTATTCTTAGCTCCAGAAAGACTGATTTTTAAACTATACTGCCACTATTGCTACCTGTGTGACGTTAAGCAAGTTACTAATCCTCTCTGGAGCTCAACTGTCCTATAAGAAAAGCGAGGGTGGACAATGTACATTATTTTCCATGGTAGTGGCTGAGTTTAAGTGAGATTATACAAATATGTCTGCTTCCAACCATGAGGGAATAAAATGGTTGAGCTTTAGCTTTGCATTTTGATTAAGAACTAGACCAGATATATAGAACATTGGAAAACAGACATAACAGTCATTGGATAACAAACATCACAAGATGTCTGTGGACCCTAAAAAAGGGGAAACACCCACAATGAGACACACAATTACTTTAACTTTCAGTCCAAACCTAATTCCAAACTGTGCCACAGACATGGATAACCTAAATCGATCACCAAGGTATCAAAACACTAAGGAGATAGAGATCAGAGTTTGGATATGCCATAGTGTTTAGAAGTTGCAAGGCACTACTTCCAAGAGGAGGAAGCTTCAAAGAGAAAGAACTCTGTAAACTAGTTTAGAGATCACCTTGAGTATTTGGCTCAAGTTAATTTTATACATTTTTTTTAGACACTCAGAAAGTTTCAGAAAATAATAACTTTTAACAATAAATACACTGGGGGAGGGTAAGATTAACAATTGCACAAACTCAGGTAGGTCAAGGATTGAATTAAGATTCAAACATTCAAAGTGAATATACAACACATATTGTAGAAACTTCAGAGGAATCAGAACATAATTATAGAAATAAATGAACACTTTATAATCAACTACTCTGGGTCTTCCATAGTAAATCTTAAAATTTACCTTTAAAATAATAAAACTCATTTTCAAAAAATTGCCTTCCAGAGAAAAGTTCAACACTCTTCAAGTGATTACACCAAATTCTGACTCCCACAACTGTCAAGTTAAATATGTCCATCATCCAATAAATAATTACTAGATCTGAGGGAAAAAATGTGCCAAGTAAGCAGGAAAACCTCAGTCAGTAGAAACAGACCCAGAAATGACAGAGTTGCTATGATTAGCAGACAAGATCTTTAAAATAACCATTGAAAATATAAATATGCTCATATATTTACTGGAAAAGAGATTTAATGAGAAAATAATGGAATAACAGATAACAAAAACAGCCAAATGAAACATTTAAAAAAGGAAAAATGTATGAAATAGTATAAACTAATTTAATGGATTGGATTATCAGTAGTTTAGTCACTGCATAAAGATATGTCATATAGCAATGGACCTAATACAATTGAATCATAAGGAAAAAGTAAAAACTGAAAGAATAAGCAGAACCTAAATGACTTTTCAAACAACATCAAAGGGTTTAATATACATGTAATTGAAATGTTATAAAGAAAGGAGAGAAAGGTGAAATACAAACAATATTTGAAGAATATTTTCCAAGTTTAATAAAATCTATAAATGCTTGGATACAAGAACATTAATAAAATAAAGATAAACAAAAATAAAATCAAACGAATGCAAATTAAATTAAAATTGCTTGAGATAAATATTTAGACATAATCAGAGAAAAGAAACACATTTTTTATAAAACTTAGGAAAAACATTAGAGTTCCTGTAAGAAACCATGCAAGCCAATCAAAAATGAAGCAGAATCTGTAATAGCCTGTGAAAACAAACAAAAATTTGAAAAAAACTTTATTTGTAAAGTCTGCTAAAATTTACCTGAAACAAGAAAAAAACCTAAAGGATTATTTGGAAAAATAAATTTAGAGGCAACTGTGGCCAGCAGATCTGCATTATGAAAAAAATGGAAGGAAGTTTTTCAGGAAAAAGGAATGTGTTATCACACATAAAATTTAAATATACAATTAACAAAACCACTCAAAGTAGTAAAAATGTGTAAATATTTAAAAATATTTTCCCATTTCTATATTATTTAAAATATATAGCAAAATGTATGTCTTACTATTTACACAGATGTAGAAGTAAATAATGCCATAAAGGACCGGAAGTGAGGAATAAAGGCATAGCAAGTAAGTGACTAGTGTAAATGAAAATAGAATGTTAAAAAAATACACAGTCAATCCAAAATAAAACAGAACAATACAAGAAAACTAATCAAAAAATGAGAGGGTAAATTGAAAGTAAGTTTATTTAAATCTACTACATAAATAAAGGCACAACTAGTACATGTAAATCTCTATTTAAAATGCTGAAATTAGTCCGGGTACAGGGTCATACTTGTAATCTCAGCACTTTGGGAGACCAAGACAGAAGGATTGCTTGAGCCCAGGATTTCGAGACCTGCCATGGCAGCAAAGTAAGACCTTGTCTCTACAAATAGAAAGAAGATAATTAGCCAGGTATGGGGGCGATCACCTGTAGTTCCACCTACTTAGGAGGCTTGGGCAGAAGGAACACCTGAGTCCAGGATGTCAAAGCTGTGGTGAGTCGTGATCATGCCACTGTACTCCAGTCTACGTGTCAGAGATCCTAACTCAAAAAAAAGGTGAGATAACCAGATCATCTGATTGGATAACAAAAAAGCAACACAAAAATTTTATTCTACAAGAAAATCACTTTAAATATAAAGGAAATAGAGACTAAGAGAAAAAAGATTTTAAAAGATATTCCAAACAATCACTAGTCATAAAAAAGTTGGAGTGGCTATTTTAATATCAAATAATATAAACATCAGAACAAGGATTATTACCGGGAATAAAGAGAAAACTTAATACTGAAAAGGAAGTTATTGCTCAATAAGTCATAAAGCAATGTCAGCAAAATGTTAAAATAAAAGGTCCCTCTCTATCCCCTTATCCATGGATACACCAAATAAACATATACACACAGATTAATCCTCTTCAAAAGAAATCTGGAATCCAGTTGGAAGATGGAGAAAATACATACATCAAACCAGTTAGTAAAAGCAGAGGCACGCTCAGACATAAACCTCACAGTGAGCATAGAAATTTACACTAGGAAAGAAATTATCAACTCCCACCTTTTTCCTTAGAGGTGAGGGGTTTATAATACACATATAGCACCCCAAAATTTATGGCCCTTACCAAAAGGCATGACTCTTAAATCTTCTGGCTTGAAGAGTGGCAGGGACTAGGCATCAAAGAGTTTCCCCAAATCATATAGAACAAAGTCAAGAGAAAGGGGGCTGTTGAACTTCATGAGCACTTTCAGAAGCTGTATTCCTTGGATCAGCCCAGCTTCCAACTTTTCCCTGGAAAGAATTTGGCCACACCCTTTTCCAGAAGCTCTCTGTGGCTCTGGCTTCTAACAAGCTAGTATCTTGGAGCCTGTGTAATAAGTAAAGAATAAAACTTCTGAAGCTTAAGTAAAGGAATGGCATGCTCCAAACTTTCTTCCCCAGTTTGCTCCAACAATAAAATCAGGCCTGCAAGTTCTCCCTGGAAAGAGATTGGTGGCTGTTAGGAATAAGAGCTAGAAAGCTTTTTCCACATTTATTGATATATAGATGTATGTACATGATATAATCATGTAGTTCTTGTTTTTACATCTGTTGATATATTTAATTGTGTTTATGGTTGTTCAGATGTTGAAAAAAGCCCCATTAAAAAATGGGTAAAAGACATAAATAGACACTTCTCAAAAGAAGACATATGAGCACCCAACAGACACATGTGAAATGCTCAGCCCCACTAAACATCAGAGAAATGCAAACCAAAACCACATTGAGATACCACTTAACCCCAGTAAGAATGACCATCATTAATAAAACAAAAAACAGCAGACACTGGCAAGGATACAGAGAAAAGGGAACACTTCTAAACGGTTGATGGGATGTAAACCAATACAACCTCTCTGGATAACAGTGTGGCAATTTCTAAAAGAACTAGAAATTGACCTTCCATACCACTCACACTGTTTTCCCTAGAGGTTGAACTAATTTGCATTCCCACCAACAGTCTATAATACTCAGTGATCTATCATGGAAACAAAGAACTGAGTACCACATGTTCTCACTCATAAGCAGACCCTGAACCGTAACCATAATACTATAAGAAAGTGATTGACAGTAGCCAGAAACTGCTTGGGTGGGGGGACACATAACATCAATGAGGGTACTTGATCTCAAACCAGGTGAAGTGGGGACCAAAGGAAGGTCCAAGTGTTACCTGTACAATGACCACTTGTGTATCTAATCCTGAATTGTTCCCCAAATCTTTAAAACAAAAAAAAATAAAACAGGCAAACAAATAGGAAAGAATTGGAAAGATTGCACTTCCTGTGCCTTCTTACCTGGCTTGCTGCACCTCATAAATGCCAGCAATCTCTCCCTGGAAGGAGACTTAGAGACCTCTGTTTGCCTGCAGAGGAAAGTGGGCACTTTCTATGCCTTCTTTCCCAACTTGCTTCAGCAATAACACAAAATCAGAAGCCTTCCCAGGATAGAAGGTTGAGATACCTCTGCATGATTGAAAACACTCTCAGTGCCTTTTTTCTGTGGTCTTCTGCAGTGATGAATGTAGGTTTATAATCTCTCCCTGAAAAGAGATTGGAGGCCTCTGTGAACAGGAATGAGAGGAATAGCACTTACGGTGCTTTTTTCCTCTGGCTTGTTCCAACAATAAATCCAGGTCTGCAGTCTCTTCCCGAAAGGAGATTTAGAGACCTCTGTTTACCTGAACAGAGTAAATGGCACTCACCATGCCTTTTTCTCCATCTTGCTTCAGCTATACATCTCTGCAATCTCTTACTGGAAGAAGATTGGGAGACCTCTATATTCTTAAATGGTAGAGTAGCATCACCCTGTGCCTGCTTCCCTGACTTATCCCAGTGATAAATCCGGACCAGTAGTCTTCCTCACTGAAAGGAGGGTGTGAGACCTCTGCTCATCTATATGAGAAAGTAGGCATACCCTACTCCTTCTCCGGATTACACCAGAACTTAATTAAGGCCCCAAAACTCCCCTGGAAAGATAGTCTGAGACCTCTACAAGCCTGAAAGGAAGGATGGGGACTGTTCAGAGTTTCTTTCCTAGCTTGATCCACTAATGCATTCAGGCCTTCAATCTCTTTCTGGAAAAAGGCTGGGAGCCCTCTGCTTGCCTGACTTAGAGAGTGGGTACTCTGTGTGTCTTCTTCTTGAGCTTTCTCCAGCAACAAACTCAGATCAGAAGTCTTCCACTGGAAAGAAGGCGTGAGATCTTTGGGAACCTAAAGGGAAGATTAGGTACAGTTTTGAGAGCCCTAAGCTAAATTGGTGTTCCACTAACGAAGCAGCTAGCGATCTTACTCAGATAGGAAATAAAGGGATCTGGATGTGGGTGCTTAAAGTGTGCCTTTCACTAGATACTTATTTGATCTGTTGAAAGGACTAATGTCTAGCTTTCCAACTCATGATTAAAGGGTTCCTCATATAGAAAACTTGTTTATATTGGAAGATGCCCTTGTGGCTCTTGCCTGACCTATGTCTGCCTAACCATTGTTCTGTCTCTCGGGCTTTCAGAGTCTAAACTGTGTACTCTCTGCCATCCCAGGGAAATCTTGGCTGGAGAAGTCTCCATTTCTTCAAATGAAAGGCACAAATTCAATACACCACCACAATAAGGATCAAGTCCAAAGATTCTTATTTACCGAGCGTGGGCAAGGAGGGTATAATGAGTTATGAAGGTAATTCTCCATGCCCAGGTCACACGAGGCAGGAATGAAGAGTCAGCAGAGGAGAAAAAGAAGTGGCAAGTATCAGTAGATATAAGGGAATATGGCATGGTTTACTGTAAGTTTGCAAGCAAATGTCTGAATGGTGTTTAAGGGAAGCAATGGAAAAGCAGAGAGCACAGTCTACTAGGCAAGAGAGATGATTCTAAGTTTTTATCTCTGGCCACTAACTTGAGCCACTTGGATATGGTGAGAAAGTGAAAACTATGACAAAAGTGACAGAGCCTTACTTTTGGTATAATAAGTTAAACTTTTATTTAAAATGGATGCTAAGGCCACATAAAACTATAAGAATTCACTAGAGGTACTCCCTGTGACTTTTTCTTTGTATTTCTCCAGTGATTAAATTCATACCTGCAGATTCTCCTGGAAGGAAGTTATACAATCTCAGTGACCTATAGGCACTCCCTACATTTTCCTCCCAGGCTTGTTCCAGTGGGAAATCTAATTCTGAAAACTCTTCTTGGAAGTTTTCTGCATGCATTGAGTGCTTCAACATTTATAGCCCCTATCTGAGGGATTATCTCTGGAGTTGATTAAGCTCTGCATTCTTGAGTTTCCTAGATCACAGAGAACAAAAAGGTAATGCTTAACCTTAAGAACATCCACTAGCTATCTCTATAAGTTCAGAGTGAGTAGTCTGAGTAAGAGTGCAGGCATCTTTCAGCATCTTTCATTAATCTTCTCCTTGGTGTAAAACAGAATAAGTAGGGGATACACTTTGTCTCTCAGGTTCTCCAAGAGAAAGAACTTGAACAAAGCTAACACTACAACCTTTCAATCTGTACCCTGAGGAACTGACATTTATCTCAACTGACCCAAGGTAGCAAAATAATTTGGTGCACCTTAATTTCCTGGAGGCCACTATGAACAAAGTCAGTGGGTTGGGCAAGTGCAGGACCTGAGAGGAATTTAGAATGTCTGACTAGCCTAAATGGGGAAACATTTCTTACATTTCTTACATGAAGCAGGTCTAACAAGAAAAGGAGAGATAGTTGTCTTACCCAATGCACAGAAACCAATATAGAGTAAAGGAAAATGAAGACACAGAAAAAATATGTTCAAATAAAGGAACAAGGTAAATCTTTAGAAGCCAAACATAATTAAACAAAACTATGTGACACATCTGACAAGGAATTCAAAAGAATGGTCATAAAGATGCTCACCAACATAAGAAGAGTGATCCATGAACTAACTTTAAAAACTGATAGATGATATTTAAAAGTACCAAATAGGAAGCATACAGCTGAAGAATACAACAACGGAACTAAAAAATTCAATAGAGAGGTTCAACAGCAGACAATATCAAGCAGAAGAAAGGGTTAACAAACTTGATGACAGGCACTGAGAACTCTCCTATTTGAGGAACAAAAATGTAAAAAAATGAAAGTAGTTTAAGAAACTTATGGGACACCATCAGAAGGAATAATAAACACTTTATCAGTGTGCAAAAGGAAAGAGAAAGAGAAAGGGATGGAAAGCATACTCAAAAAAATAATGGCAGAAAACTTTCCAAATCTTAGGAAGGAAATAGAAATGCAAATCAAGGAAGCTCAGTGGGCACAGAAAAGACTGAGTCCAAAGAGACTCAAACATAGACTGGTTATAATCAAATGGTTAACAGTTAAAGACAAATAAAAAATTTGGAACCAGCAAGAAAAAAGCAACGTGTTACTTATGAGAAAACTTTTAGCAGAATTTTCAGCAAAAAGATTGCAGGCCAGAAAGGGAGTAGGATGATATATTCAAAAATCATTGTGATGGAGTTTGTGCGTGTGACACTTGAGGAAAGACACTTAACTCCGATTTTTGAAGTAGGTAAAGGAAGAAAGCAAGAAATGAAACATTCATAACAGAAAAGGCAATTATTAGGAGCCAGGGGCACTCAGGAAAATGTAAATACCCTTGTCTAGAAATTTGTAGCAATTTTAAAGGTGCTTTTGAAATTGTTTTCTGGGCAATCTGAACTCATCTAAATCTTAAAAGAACATTTTACATACCATTATTGATAGTGGAAATCTAGAAAATTTACTTTAATAAAATGAAAAATTAAAATATCAACATGTATGGTTTTCTGATGTATTTTATTTTCAGAAGCATAAACACCAATTGAAATATTTGTTTACTTAGGCTAAATTTTTCAATTTTCAGATGTTACACTTTTTTGTTGCAACTAAGTATGTAACATAATGAATATTTCTCTGTGGCATGTTTGCATATACATCCTTGTTTTTATTTGTATTATAATTTACTTAAATTTAACTATAAGAGAGTTATGTCAGGTCCTCAGAGAGTTTTTGCGTGGGAGAAATTATGCAGTATGAAAGCAAGAAAAAAAAACAGAAAAGGAAAAAGTTTTATTATGTACTCCTTCCTTAATATCCAGTCAATGCCTTGAACTGGAGGAAGCCTTCTGTAGCTATCCAGCTTTTTTATACCCTTGTGTGAACAAAAATTTAAATATTTCCATGTTTCCAGATAATTATAATAACAAAATAAGAAGACTTATTTGGACAACACCCCAAAGAGAACATGTGAAATGCATCAATTTCTTCCCACTATTTCTTCTCTCCAAATTAGCTTAGTGAAAAAGAGGAAAAAAAGGTCACCAAAAAAAGGCAACATTTTTTTTTTTTGAGTTGGAGTCACTCTGTCGCCCAGACTGGAGTGCAGTGGCCGCTCCCGGCCACCGCAGCCTCGACCTGCTGGGCTCCGGCGATCCTTCCACCTCAGCCTTCCAAGTAGCTGGAACTACAGGCGTGCGCTACCACACCCGGCTAATTTTT
>CAUYQG010228347.1:0-14416 GCA_963574415.1 Tarsius wallacei | reverse complement strand
TCCTCTTTTGATGGACAGCATGGTTGCTTCCAGGTTCTTGCTATTGTGAACAATGCTGCGATAAACATACATGTGCAGGTATCTTTTTTATAGAGTGATTTGAGTTCTTCAGGGTATATTCCCAGTAGGGGGATTGCGGGGGAAGAGTAGGGAGATGGTATTAATGGTAGCAAATATCTGTCTGGGGACGGGAAGACACCTCTTGTCAACAAGGGTGCCTGAACGAAGCATATTTGTATACCTAATCCTTGGCTGTACCCCACAATATCATAATAAAAAATATTGATTATAAAAATTAAAAAAAATCACAGTAGACATGTTCTGATTGTGTGTGTGTGTGTGTGTGTGTGTGTGTGTAATTATATTGATTCGCCCTGCACTTCTAAGTAGATTCTATAGATGACTGTTTGATGTGAGAAATTTTGTAATACCTTTACCAATACATGTAAAAAAGAAAGAGCCATCAAGTGAAATACTATTTAGGCCTTCTTTATTTGTGATACAAAGTCCAAAACTGATCATTCCTACTGTGAGGTGAATTAAACCCCATAGTGAAAATCAGTAATACAAAGGTATCAGTAATACATGATTATAGGCTGACTTCCTAATTTATGGCAAATGCTTCTTAGTGATGGCTTTAAAAGTACTAACTAAGAGAGTGCTCATAACCCCATTTTCAACTGCAGTGTGGAAGCAAGTGCTGGGCGGGTAAGTGAATGGGCCAACAATGGCAAGGAGAAAGAAAAGAGTAAAGGAATTCTGTGATTCACCATTTGCTGAGGACTTTTCTTATGGTAGAATTGGGTTTTGCTTTTTTATGTGGGGAGGGAGGCATAGTACTGAACAGAATAGTTTTTCCAGAAAGGAACATAAATACATCTGCTGACACTTTGATTTTAATCCAGGAGATACATGTCAGCCTTATGACCTATAGAATTATAAGATAATACTTTGTATTGTTTTAAGTCACTAGTTTTGTGGCCATTTATTACAGCAGCTATGGGAAACTAATACAACTCTTAAATACAAAATAGCAAATTGAATTCAGCATAAGAAGTCATGTATCCATTAGTATATTTAAAAACATTGAAATAAGACATGTATCTACTTGTATATTTATAAGTACCCTAGGCAATTTAAATGTAAAATCAGGATGGTTTCATTTATATTTCCCCTCAAAATGGAAATAATGCTGATATGATTGAAGTTAAGTGGGTATGAAAAAGAGTGGCATAACATAGGATCAACAAAAAGAGAAAGGACATATTTTGTATGAGTTATAAGCCATGATAAAGAATTCAGATTTTCTTCTCAATGTGAAAAGTAAAAATCCATGAATGATAGAAAACTATAAAAAAGTGATGAAAACCTATAAAAAGTGATAAAAATGATATGATTAGAGCTCTATCATGTATTGTTAAGTGAATAAATGAGGTCACAATAGAACATATACTGTATGATAATTTTATGTGTAAGAACACAGGGGAAATAGGAATATATACTTCTAGTTACTGTATGTCCATAAAGAAACACTGCAAAGATATAAAGGGAAATGCAGTTTCTATAGAGGAAAGGGATGAATGGAACATGGGTGAGGCCAGCTATCTCAAAGTTTATTTTATTTTGCTATGGTTATTGAAACTTGAAAAATGATTACTCTTCAACAAAATTAAATTTACCTAAATAAATAAAGAGGATATATAAGAAGAAAGAATAAAATTTTTTCTAACAGATACAAAACATTTTAATATATAAAGATGACATGTTCCTAGACATAATGTGGGCTTTACCCCAGTTTTATGTCTTGCTTTTTCAATATGATCTTTAAATTCTGAATTTAGTTTACAAGGTGGTACTTACTTGTTCTTGCTCTAGTTCATTAAATAAACACATCCTGTATTTGACAATTACTCTAGTAAGTAATTTCCAGTGTTGACAACAATGGAGTTATAATCACCTTTAATCAATATGATTAGCTAATGGCAATATAACACCTTATTCACATCCAAATTTTTGTACCTGGTCTACAGGTAACTTATTTAACAAGTTAATGTTCCAAAGGTATCTATAGATAATTGGTTAGTGTTGTCCCAATGTTTTGGAAAAAATTAAAGGAGATGTATGTGTTAATTCTCTGGAAAGAGATATGTTAATATTGTGTTTAAGTTTTAGTAGGTGAGCACAAAATTCCAAGCTACGTAATTATCATAAATATTTTTCAGTTACACAAATAAAATAATATTAATTATTTAGTGAAACAAAGCAATTTATAATTTACCTCTTGATGAATCTTTATTTAATACCAGTGTTATTATTTGAGCATGGAGTAAATTTTCCAAAAGAAAGTAACATATTTTTTTCAAGGAGTAAAATTAGCCTTTTATATATTTTGTACATATAATCTTTTATTTTGTCTCTGCATATTTTATGTAAATAACCTTTGGCGACTTTTAATTCTGTAGAATATGCAATAATAATGTTTAGGTATTTTCCCATCCTGCTTTAAACTTTCTGTGTATAAGCTTTCATTTGAGCGCTATAATCAACACTTGAAATGAGATATGTTTAGTAGTTGCACTAAAGATGACTTTAAGATTTTAGTGATGTCCAAAAAAGAAAAAATTATTGTGGCCAAACATACCGTTCATACAGGTAATCAAAGTAATAAATAAAGGAATATGCTAATATTTGCATATGTTGATTATTTTTTACACATCTATTTCTCTCATTTAGTCATAATTTAATTTTCTGCTACCTTTATTGCACACTCCCAGAACACTTTAATTGTGTACATTTTTTTAAAGCTAAGTGTTTTTGAATTTCTAACTTTGTATAGATTATAGGCCTGTCAGTGGGAACAGGAAAGAAGACATATTCTCCATGTTGCCTTTATCTCTCTCAAAAAATTATTATTACTTAAAAATGTATAGAATTAGTCTATGAGGAATTTTGAAACTTTTATATTATGAACATTGTAAAATATAAACAGAAGCATATGCATCCCCAAGTATCCTCAGCCATATTTACAAATTGCTAACATTGTACAATTTCTGTTTTATCAATACTCTCATTCTTATGCTCAGCTCATTCCTGAGTTTTGTGAAGTCAATTACAGACCAACTGATTCAATTTACTCTGGAATCTTACCAAAATAAATGACAGACCATAGATCTTCAAAGATTCTGATGACCAGTAGACCACTAATAAGTCTTTGTAATTCTTTTGGTTATTTGAAAGTGCATACTTTTATTGTGGAACTTTTTTCAGCAATTATTTCATTATTATTTGTGGTATGCAAACATGAGTGTTTGTACATATACACACAGCCTATATATGCTAGCAACATAATATAATAATTAACAGGACCATATTGCTACTGAGTTAGCAATACAATAATTTGTAACATAGTGTGTTCATAGTCTTGTTTTATATACAAGATTGTCTTTAGGGATCTTTAAGTTTTATAATCACATTTTACAAATTTACATTCCTAGCCGGGCTCGGTGGCTCAGCCTGTAATCCCGGGTCTTTGGGAGGCTGAGGTGAGTGGATTGCCTGAGCCCATGGGTTCGAGACCCGCCTGGGCAAATTGGCGAGGCCTCATCTCTACAATAAATCAAAAAAATTAGCCGGGTGTGGTAGCGCGCGCCTGTAGTTCCAGCTGCTTGGCAGGCTGAGGCGGAAGAATCGCCAGAGCCCAGCAGGTCGAGGCTGCGGTGGCCGGGAGCGGCCACTGCACTCCAGTTTGGGCGAACTTTTTAATCCAAATAAAAAAAAAAAAAAAAATTTACATTCCTTTCTAAATGTTTCCTTTTTGTTCATGAATCAGAATAAATATTCTGCTATAAACCTGTGGAAAAAAACCTTAGGATGTTTATTCAACTGAAGATTGTTTGGAGCAGAAAGAGTATCCAAGGTTCTTTGGAGGGAAATAGCATTGTAATTGAAAAATCCTTGAGGAAAAGTAAGTAGAGTTCATTCTAGATGTTGAGGGTGAACAGGTTAATCACATCTTGCTGGGCTGCAAGGACTTTGTGCAAACAACTAGAGCAACTCAGTCAAGTTTATTGGTGAATGGCATAACCACTATGCACATCTTTTAGAATGTAGCTCCAAGCTCTGCCACCTTCTCTCATCTGCTCTTCTGACAGTTTTTTCAGTACAAGTCTATACCAAATCACAACTCCTATTCAGCAAGGAGAGTTGCCCACTAAAACACAAGAAAAGTGACATAAAACTTCCAACCAATTCTATTAATCAAATGACATTATTGGGGCAACATATTTGTACATTTATTTTCTTGGAGCAAATAAAAAACAATGGTTGTCTGGTGGAGCAAAACAACTGTTGAAAGGAGCCCATGACTTTGTTAGTTGATCAACGTCAGCCTTTTATAACATACAAGTGAACAATATAGTGTAGTTTGTTAATGTATCTGCTACTATGATAAGAATATAAATTATTTTAAAATTGCTGTTCATTGTGGAGTTTTTATTGAGTATATATATCTCAAACAAGAAATACTTACATATTTTTATTAGTGGTAAGTGCAGGCACTCATACAATAAAAGACAGAAAATGCTGCCAAAATAATCAAGTAAATGAAAATCAAACTAAAGAAATGAATTGAGCAAGGAAATATCACCTATACACAGTAGATGCACGGCATACATGAAGATTACATTCCTGATAAAAGCCCCCCAAATATGATAAAAAATACTTTTCTCTATGTGTGATATGACATACAAATATGTATATGTGTAATTTATACAGCTTCCTTTATGTATGAGATGACATGCAAGTTTATATGTATAAATTGTATTGCTTTCTCTATGTCTGATATGACATACATGTGTTTATATGTATACATTATATTACTTTATAGAAGTTTAACTGGACATTTTAAGTACTTTTTAGACAATGAAGTGTCATGTAAATGTAGAATAATTATAGATGTAAAATAACTAAAATAATTTATAAATCTCATTCAACTATTCTTGCTCCTTTTTACATTTCAATATATTTTTTGCCCTTGATTGAAAATAAATTGCATTCTTTTGAAATGGGAGATAGTTTTACAAATCTCATTCTCCTTTTCCTTCATTCTCCCTTCTTTTGTTGGGATTTAAAACTATGAAAGATTTGTCATTTCCATGTCAGGACAACAGCAAATTTCATATTTTACTTATTAGTTTTACCAAAGTTTTCTCATCTAAATAAAAAAACTATCATTTTTTTTCCCTTAAGATTTCTTCACTGTTAAACACAGAAAATGTGATTGGTTTACTTTAGGAGCTTATATTTTCACAAAACCACAAGATTTTATCATTATACATGTTACTAAACACAGAACAAGTAGAATAAAATAAAGCCATGTTGCACTGCATATACTAGGAAGTCAGCTAAGGTTACTCACCCGAAACTTATTTTCACAAATTAGTCCATTATGGATGAAATTCTGTCCCAGGACCAGTAGAAACTATCACGTGTCATGGAGGCCTCTTGAGGATCCAAATGTTTTAATAATCTTTGTCAAAAGATCTACTATATCCATAATAATGAAAAACAGAGCTACCAGGGATGATTGAAAGGCAATTGCAGTCTTTAGCAATGGGTAGCAACTATCTTCCCAGGCAGAAAGAAAAAGAAGGTTCTATATAATATACTAACTTTCTAACCATCCTGACTCTTCTCTGTTTTTGCACTTGCCTTTTAATATCACAGTTTATATGATTTAGTTAAATTACTTTTCTAAAATGGTAGTAGTCACATAGCTTCTCAGAGTTAGGTTTCGAACACACATATAAAAGTACATAAAAAAGAATTAAATGCATTTAACTGTTGGTGAAGATCCAAGTTACTATTCAGGAAGAAACAGGAGAAAACTCTTGATTAAAGTTATTTTGTTTCCTTCAATATAGAAATATATTTTCTTCTGTCTCCTGCCCCATTTCCGAGTATAGCACTTTAAAATTTGCTGTCTCAATATTATCCTAATCAGCCCACTGAAAACTAATTCTAATAGACCTCTCAGAGCACCTTTGATTATCAAGGTGAAACAAGGATCAGATTCCTTATATTTAATTAATAATTAAATTGCCACCTTCTGAAAAGGAGGGTTGGCCGTTATTGGAGTCTAGTCTACCAACTAGAGTTTAAGAAAACAGGGAAGGTTGATTGTCAGTAGTTGAATTTTGCAAACAAAGTAAAGCTAATGCGTTACTTTCCTTTCTCCTTAAATGAATGAGCAAACAAACAAAGGATTGGATTAAATCAAAGCATTCTAAGATTACTGAATATAAGCTAGATAAGAAAAACTATGAAATAAAGATATGCACTTAATCTAGAATACTAATATCTAATTATCCATTGTAACAGTTTGGAGAAAATAATTTTTGAAGATTGGTCAAATTAGAACTCACTGTAGAATTATCTAGAGGTTCTTCTCTTCCTTTCCAGTTATTTCTAGAAGTTTTGGGTGAAGTCATTATTACTTGAAAAGCAAAGTTCAAATTTCTAAATGTAGTTAGCCCATTAACTGAGACATTTTCATGCAATGAAACCACAAAGAGTGTTTAAATAAAAAAGAATTCAAAGGT
Organism: Tarsius wallacei; assembly: GCA_963574415.1. Taxonomy (NCBI): domain Eukaryota; kingdom Metazoa; phylum Chordata; class Mammalia; order Primates; family Tarsiidae; genus Tarsius; species Tarsius wallacei. The sequence goes on along the minus strand of CAUYQG010228347.1, from coordinate 7,817 downwards.
AGCTTATGAGTCATTTCCTGTATTTCATCAAATATTTCTCCAAGATCCTGCCAAGTAGAGGCCACCCTGTGCTAACTGCTTTTCCTTCTACACTCTGTTCCTTCTTGGTCTTTATTTCCTGCACAGCCTTCCCTCTACCCTTTTCTGGGGTTCTTTACCTCTCCAAACAGGCACCTGACTGTAATCACACTTGATTTAAGAATAACTGAAAAAAACATTACAACTTTCAGGTCTACTCCTGCACAGAAGACACAACTTAACAAGGAATAAGATGAAAGGAAACCAGAGAAAGCTGAGAAAAAAAGCAAGGCACAACACAGGAGCAGGTCGGACTTTGACTTAGAAAAGAAATACAGTTCACATGAACTTAGAAAAAAAATCCTCATACTTTCAAAAATAAATTTTCCTTTGAAAAAAATCTATAAAAAAGTCTGTCTATTTCTTTTATCTCATAGTTCTTCAGTGAATCTAAAATATTCCCTCAAGAGACAAATGGGAAAAAATGCATGTTTTATTCCATATTAGGAGTTAAATTGAGAAATACAATTCTTCTGATACTTCAAATGGTAGTGTAACTGAAAATTATTGTATTATTAAATCTCACTAGATGGTGAAGAGCACGTTGGTCGTTTAATTGTATATGTTTTCAGATTTAAAAGCAGTAATAGACAGTAAAACTGAATATGTGGTATGTTGATTTGGGTGAGATTTTAGGACATTAAAGCAACTCATTTAAATAAAAGTTTAAATTTCCACACAGGAAACCACTTGGAACCACGTAAAAAGATATTGAAGTGAATTCCTCTCATTGAAATATTTTACTAATCTTGTTTACAAAGTCATTCCTGATTTGTTCATTCATTGTTTTATTGTTTTCTATTCCACTCCTTTCCAATACAACTCTCTCTTCTCTTTTGGTCCAGTTGACTTATTGGTCTCAGTGTGAATATGACAATTTGATCATTTCCACTGTTAACTTGTTCTTTCATTATGAGTGCATTGAGCACTTTGTCAGCATACTTTCAATTTGTATGCATCCTCTTCTTACCAAAGCATTGAGAGCTGGTGAGCAAAATGACTAAGAGGACTTCTGCCTTAGCAACTAATAGTTTAATGAGAGTATGGCACATGAACAATATTTTCTAAACAATGGAAAAGTGGGTGAAATATTATAGGATGGCAAAAGAAGGAAACAAACTCTTTCTGGGTTGCAAGTGGATAGGAATTAGGGAAGACTCAGAGCAGGTGATATTTGGATGAGACCTGAAGATGAGGAAAGCCATACAAGATGGAGCCTTTAACAAGACTGAGGCATGAACAAGGTATGAATAGAAGAAATCAGAACACAGCATTCATAGAGTTCATCCTTTTGCTAGGTTTTCCTTAATGTAATTCAGGAAAACCTACGGGATCTGGAATAGTGGTCTCCTAAGGCAGAAGCCCATTATATGTTTCAGATAGCCATAGTTCAAAAGCAATTGTTAAACTATAACTTTCCAATAGCTTAAAATCATGACTCTCAGGCAAATAAAATAAACACATGTGAAAATATTATTTAACTTACTAGCTAATAAAGATTTCATTAACATCCTATATTAATAATGATAGTACTGATTTAAAGAGTATCAAAGATGCAAGGCTACTTGTAAGAGGATAGGGCCACTGGATAGTTTGGATAACAGTTTAATGTCCACCACAATCATGAAATACAAACTTGGGTTATAATTTCCATAGGACAGAAATTAGTTATATCTTTAGTAGACAAAAATTTACAAGCTAACTTTTAACTATCTAGTGTCTGAGAATTTAATCAATGGTAAACGGTGAATAAAACTAGGTACATTTTTCTAAATACTTTTCAGTAGTCATTGCCCTTATGTAACATTGAAAAGAAATATATTCCATTTTTTGCTCTATTTCTCAGTTTTAGATAATTTTTCTGACACTGTACATACGATTCTGATTTACAATCGGTGTTGGAAATACCTGAACTAGGAGTTTCTGTGACTACCAATACCCTCCACATTCCTCATTTTATTATGAGACATAGCTGGTATTAGGAGTAGCAAGCTAAAGATGGGTGATGCTGGGGTTGAAGTTATGGAGTCATTAAAATCAGGTCCTTCAAGACAGTGGCAGAAGTGAGAAAATACCTGTATAAGAAGTACATAAACAACTAATCCCACTTCTGCTTATTATTTATATAGAATGACAATACTTTTTCACTGACAAATCCCATATTATTTTAAAGTTGATTCAAATAACAAATTATCTAGAAAATCAAATGTAAAAGATTTCCTTTTCTAGAATTATTAAGCTATTTAAAAAATTGTTTGGATTTACTGATTTGATAGGATGCTACGATAAATTATATATAAGATAATATATAGAAATATATAAATAATAATATAAAGAAAATAATATAAAGAAGTATAATAAATGATATATGGCAAGAATATATAATATAATGTCATATATATTATTCATCATATATAAGCAAATAATATAAGTAAATAATATATGAAATGTATATTTAATATATAACATATTTATTTTACGGTATATAAGTATATATCACTTACATATGAGGAATTTGATAAAATGATTACAAAAACCAAAACTGATGCAAAAGTCACATACTTAGCAATGTGAATGGTTGGTATATTAAATTGTTCATGGTAAATTATTAGGCAACTTCTTTTGGAGTTTCCAAGGTGACCTTAAATCCTTTGCATCTCTTTCCAAAAATAAGATTGCCGATATGTGGGAAGCAATATCTTTCTGAGATATTAAATTTTAAAATGGGATTTAACAAACTATACATCTCCAAATCAGAACCGCTTCTATGGCAAAGGTCATGTTGAAGGATAATATAAATTCAAATATGAACTAATAATCAGAATCTCGAAAATAACTTGGCAAGCGCCCAGAGTGAACTTTGGAATATGTGTAGTTAGGAAGCTCAGCAACTGATGGCAGTATCTTCTTAGCTAACATAAAGTGAAGACTTGTGTAAACCATAGCAATGATTTATTCCAGAGAAATGTGATGACATATGAAAGGAAAAGGGAATAATTTTAATGTAATTATGAATTACATGAATGAAGAATGTAGCTGGATATACACTGATTATTTGCAACATGGTGTTTCATGTTCAATTAAGTCTCAAAAATACTATTCTTTTTCGCATTTTCTAATTGCTGCAGACTTCCGACAAGAAACAACAACAGCAATATTGATTAAAATGGAAAAATTGGGTTGTCTATCACCTATTTGCAGTGAAATTGTATAAGATGCAATGGCAAATGCAAACACAGTGTTCTTTCCCTGGTAGTTTAAGATGCATCCTCTAACCTATTTCTCCCTCTGGAACATCCAGCTGGATTCTGGGAATACACAGGAGGGAAATGCGGAGGTTGGTTGAAGAAGGAGATGTGTCTGGCCCCTGCAGGTTCTTATGGGCTAATGAACTGAAATTAAATGCTGCCTAAGGAAACCTCATGTGCCAGATATGCAAACAAAACAAAACAAAATACTTGTTTTTTGTACCAAATGGAAGAAAGACAGTAGTCAAGTCTCCCACTCCAATAGCACCTAGTATAAGAAATAGACAAGTTGTTTATACTAATAGTAATTGAGAGCAGGAAGAAAAAAAAAGAAGCAGCAGCAATAACTAGCTTCATGACTTACGCTTTCTCTACCCATCACTCAAAAAAGTGGAGGCACTGTTAGGATGCAGAGCTGCGACATAAAGAAAACTACCCAGGAGGGAAGAAAATTCTGAGACTGAAATTATAAACTGCAGAGAAACTGTAATTTTACTGAAAGGATTAGAGAACACAATGGCTAGTTTGGTTTACTGACACAAAACAGAGTAATCCATTTTAGGAATATGACAACCTAACTCACAGTTAGGCTGGAGTTGCAGAACAAAAAAGAATACTTAACAGTTCCAAGACCAAAACATAGTTTATGATTTCATACAGTGTGCAAATGTTAAATATACCTGATTATTTAAGCCTAGTAAGGTTAATGACTTCGTTTTTCCTGGGTTGTCACAAGTCATAAGGAAGTTAAATAGAAAAGAGAAAACAAAGACACAGAGGGTGTATAGTCAATCTGTACTTCCAGACATATTAAAGATCAATTTACATTGCTACTTAAATGACTAGGTTGATTGTCACATAATTAATAGTTGGTATATAAAAATGTTCCATTTCTTATATTACACAGTTTTAGACTGTGTCTTAAAATGAAGATTGAAGAAAATAAAATCATATAAATTATTTTCTGCATGTACTGGTATGGTAAGTTGTTGGCAGTTTATTCTATCATCATGGTTTATTCACTTTATGTAATTGAAAAATTTTCTTCAGGGTATCATGTACTTAATTTTTATTCAGCCATAAACTGAAGCAGTCAGGAGCAGCAGCTGTTTTACTAAGTAGGAAGAAATTTAATTTTTTTTTTTTTAGAGTATTTTTTCTTCCCGTTTTAACCTGTAAGAAGTTTTAGTCTTAGGCATGTCCAAATTTTACCTTCCCGGATAGAGAGGAAGTTGAAGCCATCATAATAATAATTCAAATTTTTATAAATGCAAATAAGGAGGTCTATTTACTTTTGACCAGACTTGTAACATATAGTCCCCTTCCTTGTATTTTACAAGGCTTATATGCACTTAAAGTTGCTAACAAATTACCAATTTGTTAAAAAGAATAAACATAATATATGAAAGACTTTGTCTTCTTCTGAAACATATATGCATGTGTTATTTTATCTATACGAAAAACAGAAGAAAAAATATTGTCTTGATATTTTCTACTCCCAGAATTTTAGAATTCACTTATTGCTTTAAAATGATTGTTAATTTGTTATCACTTAGTCTTGTATAGTTGCCTTTAATCTTAATGAGTTGAGAATGCAGAAGTTCGGATGATATGACACCTCATGATTAAAGTCATGGCTTCTTCTGATGACAGAAGCTATTTATCTCTAATCCCTCTCTCTCCTTGACATTATCATCTGCTAAGTGCATTTTACTGAAGCCTTGTAATGATTCTCAGATTAGCCCTTCTTATCTTTAATTCCAACTCTTGCTTTCTTACCTGACTTACTGTGATAGAACTCTCATATTTTATCTCCACATTTTCATAAATAATTAAGGCATTTCTTTGTTGGTAAAATAATCTTAGGAAGAGGTCTCACTTTATTCCACTTCTAAAGCAAACACCACACAAGTTTTAATGATTTTCCATAACCAACTAAAAATAATCCATAATTCTTAACTTGACAATTCAGACATTTAATAACTTGTTTCCCAGTTGACCTGTTCATTCTTAGGTCCTGTAATTTCACCTCAGTTTTCCTAGAGTCCAGTCTAAGATATAGAAAAAGTTCTGTTGCCTAAACTTATCAGACTTGCTAGAGTAAGAAACATACTCCAGAAACTGCACATCTTAATGAATAATGCCCATACCAACCAAGTTGTATACATACCATTAGTCAGTTTTGTTTGTTCCCAAACCTGTTTATGTCATTTTCACTTATTATTGCAAGTAATACATTGAGACATGTATTCTTTATTGCTGAGGAGAGCATGGGTAAGAAAGACCTATCTCTGAAAGACAGCCATTACATGGATTTCAAACCCAATTTCATACCATCTTGGTGTTCCAGAAAACCTTAAAATGGTAATTTAATTTAATATAGCCCTTATTTACCTGTGCCCCAAAATACCTGGCAAAACTGAAATGAGTCCTTTTTGGATAAACCCACCATAACACTAGGCCAAAAAGAACTTCCCCAAATAATTTTCTAATAAAATTAAATAGCTATTAGGTAAATTTTTTATTGTGAAGAGAACTAGTCATCATGAATGAGGATAGCCCTTCTCTCCCCCAAAAGGCAACAGAATCAGACACTAAAAATAAGTATTTTATAAAAATCTCTGCTTAGTACTATTTAGGGAAACATAAGCAGAAAACAAGAAATTATAAAATTTTATGCAGATTTGCAAACTAATAAAATGGAGTTTTAAAATGCAAAATAAAATAACTTAAAAACTCAGTGAAGGAGCAAAATGCAGAATAGAATCTCTAGTGAAAATGAAATTTAGCAAACTTGAGTTTTTTTTTTTTTTATAGACTCAACAGTCATAGGAATGAGAAAAACAAAAAGCCAGAGCACAATTTATAAAGCTAGAATCTGGAGGCAGGGAAGATGGCAGCTGAGCCAGGTGTACTATGCGAGTTTCTGTGTGAGTGAGTGTATGGAAAATTTTGTGTATGTGCTGGTGAGCGAGTGGGTGTGTGAGTGGCTGACTGACTGAGGGCTGGGGAGCTAGTGGCCAGGGCTCTCATAGTGCAGCAGCTGGTGCCACAGCATCTGGGCTTGGACTCTAGCGATTCCTGGGATGCAGAAGCCGAGCGCCATTTTCTCTTTCTTTTCTTTCTTTTTTTTTTAATCAACAAACCCTCCCTGGCAAGAAAATGCTGGGAGAGACTATCTTGGGGCTTGTGAATGGGTGGCCAGGCCCCTTGTGCAACAGCAGGTGCTGCAGCTTCTCTACTTCATCCCTGGCTCTTCCTGAGTCACAGAAGTGGAGCACCATTGTTTTTCAAAATGGACAAATGTTTTCCTTTGGAAAAGTGGCAAGGAGACACTATTGTCTCACTCGCTCTCTCAACACTGAAGCAGGAGAGATACTGCTCCAGGCTTTGCCTTATCACTTCAGCACCTTGCAAGGCACTGGAAGGGGCTACAGATGGAGTCCAGAGGCAAGTTCCCACAGAAGAGGACAAGAGAGGCATCCCACCACTATATTGAAGGTGGGACAGGAAAGTGCTCTGACTTGCTCATCACAGACCAACAGATCTGATATCTGTGACTGGCAAATTAACTACTCAGGGCTTGATTGTGGCCCAAAGGGAATACCCTGAGAACACAAACTTCAGAGGGACCTGACGAGTGCTGAGTTCCAGGCACCCCACCCCCTACCCTGATCCAGCTGTTGGACAAAAGGAGTAACCAGAAAAGGAGGAAGAAGAACTCCAAAGAGATCAGTGCACCCCATCTCCCACTTTATTTGAATTTTGAAAACTATGAGAGGCAGCAAAGCTGCCCATCCACCATACTATTTCATAATAGAACAAATCCAGAGCCTGAATCAGGGAAGAATAGAGGTCTGAGCAAATGTCAGATGGGAAAGGCTCTCCCACTGACACTGAATAACAGAACGCCTCTCCCACTAACACTGAATAACAGAACTAAAGAGAAAAACAAGAGATCTTTCACAAATGAAGAAAAGCCAAAGGAAGACCTCAGGCAATTTCAAGTGTACCAAAGACAAAACTCCTGAAAAATCAGACCTTGGTGCCCAAACAATGGATGTCACCAAAGACTGTCCCCAGAATACAACAGTGATTAGGGAATGGTTGGAAAGAGTGAATAGGACTCAAAAAAGACAAGATGTAACACTGAAATAACTTGTAACAAAGATTTTGGCAATAAAAAATTTCATCCAGGAAATACATAACAAGATGACAAGCATGAAAAGCAGAACTAATCTAGCTGAAGAAAGAATCTCAGAACTTGAAGACCAGAACATGAAATTAACTCGATCTGTAAAAACATAGAAAGAAGTCTCAGAAAGAAAGAACAAAGCCTACAAGAGATGTGTGATTATATCAAGAGGCCGAACCTATACCTGATTGGTATCCCGGAAGAAGAAAGGAAAATGGAGAACAACTTGGAGCAAGTATTCCAGGATACTTCCAAGAAAACTGTCCCATCTCACCAGAGATGTGAGCAGCCAAGCA
>CAUYQG010228344.1:0-21267 GCA_963574415.1 Tarsius wallacei | reverse complement strand
CAGAAATCAAAGCAGAAATTTAAAAATTTCTAGAAACAAATGAAAACAAAGACACTTCTTACAAAAATCTCTGGAATGCTATGAAAGCAAGTACTGAGAGGGGAATTTATTTATTTATGAACACAAATCAAGAAAATAGATTACAAGTTAACACCCTAACAAATCACCTAAGGAAACTGGAAAGAAAAGACCACAATAACCCTAACTTCAGCAGAATAATCAAGATTACCAAAGTGAAAGGCCAAATACAGAACATAGAAGAGAAAATATAGAAAAAATCAACAAAACATAAGCTGGTTCTTTGAAAGGATAAACAAGACTGATGGACCCCTATTCAGATTGACCAAGGAAAAAGGAAACAAAGCCCAAATAAACATAATCAGAAATGCAAAAGATCAAATCACAATGGACCTCAAAAAAAATACAAAAACGATCAGAGCTTACTATGCAGACCTGTATGGAAACAAACATGAAAAACTAAATGAAATAGAGGACTTGCTGACATCACACACCCTCCCAAGGTCCAAACAAGAAGACATTGAGACACTAAATTGACCAAGACCAACCCAGGAAATTGACTCCAGCATAAGAAAACTACCTACAAAAAAAAAAAATCCTATATCAGACAGTTTTCTAGTGGAGTTCTACAAAACATGCAAGGAGGAGCTAATACCAAACCTATTGAAAGAATTCCTGGCAATTGAGAAAGATGGAACTCTCCTCAAATCATCTTATGAAGCTATCATCACATTGAAACCCAAACTGGGTAAAGATCCAACTAAGAAAGAGAACTAGAGGCCAATATCCTGAGGAACATAGATGCACAAATACTAAACAAGATCCTAGCAAATCAGATACAATGACACGTTTCAAAAATCAGTGACCAGCCAGGCTCGGTGGCTCAGCCTGTAATCCCGTGCCTTTGGGAGGCTGAGGTGAGTGCATTGCCTGAGCCCGCGGGTTCGAGACCTGCCTAGGCAAGCAAGACCTCACCTCTACAATAAAATCAAAAAATTAGCCGGGCATGGTAACGCGCGCCTGTAGTTCCAGCTACTTGGAAGGCTGAGGCGGAAGGATTGCCGGAGCCCAGCAGGTCGAGGATGCGGTGGCCGGTAGCGGCCACTGCACTCCAGTCTGGGTGACAGAGTGAGACTCCAACTCAAAAAAAAAAAAAGAAAAAAATCAGTGACCATGACCAAGTATACTTCATCCCCAGGATGCTGGACTGGTTCAATATCTGCAAAACAAAAAATGCAATTAAATATATCAACAGGTGTAAAAATAGGAATCACATGATTATATCCCTAAATGAAGAAAAGGTTTTGGATAAAATTCAGCCTCTCTTCTTGATAAAAACCATTGAACATGTAAGCATAGAGAAAACATATCTTAAAATAGTAAGAAGTATCTATAATAAACCCACAGTCAGCATGCTGCTAAATAGACAGAAATTGAAAATATTTTCCCTGAAAACCAGAACAAGAAAAGGCTGCCCACTTTCACCCCTCCTGTTAAACATAGTGTTAGAAGTCCTAGCTAGAGCAATCAGACAAGAGAAGAAAGTCAGGGGTATTCAAATAGGAAAAGAGGAAGTCAAGTTATCCCTCTTTGCTTATGATATGATTCTATATCATGACAAGCCAGAGAATCTGTCAAAAACCTTCTTGCGCTGATAAAGGTTTTTGGCAAAGTTTCAGGCAAAATCATGTGCATGTTTTTAAAGACAGTTGCATTCTTATACACCTGCAATAAACAGATCGAGAACCATGTAAAAAGCACAAACCCATTCACAATAGCAAATAAATAAATACATAATAAATAAATAAACAAATAAATGAAATATCTTAGTATCTTCCTAACAAGAGCTGTGAATGATCTACAGTGAAAACAATAAAACACTGCTAAAATAAATCATAGATGGCATAAAGAAATGGGAAAATATTTCTTGTTCATGGATTGGAAATATTAACATTGTTAAGATGTTCAGTCCACCCATGCAATACCCATTATATTACCAGCATCATTCTTCTTAGACCTAGAAATGACAATACATGAATTCACAGAGAAATATAAGCAACCACAAAAAGCCAAAACAATTCTCAGCAAAAGAAGCAAAGTGGGACTCTAAACTTTATTATAAGGTTACAATAATGAAAACAACCTGGTATGGATAAAAGAATAGGCATAAAGACCAATGGAACGATAAAGAAATTCCAGCAGCAAAGCCTCAATTTCTAATCCAACCCATCTTTGACAAAGCCTTCATTAACAACCACTCAGGAGAGGAGAACCTATTCAGTAATGGATGCTGGGAAAACTGGCTGACCACATGCAGAAGATTCAGACAAGACACCTACTTATCACCATATACAAAAATCAACTCTAAATGGATCAAAGACCTAAACATAAAATCTCAAACTACAAAAACCAAAGAAAATGCAGAGACATCCTTTTGGAAATTGGAACTGGCAACCAATTCCTGATCAAGATACCAAATGCTCATGCCATAAGAGATAAGATAGACCGGTGGAACCTCATCAAACTGAAAAGTTTCTGCAAAGTAAAATAAAACATCAAGAGAGAAGGGGGATAACCCACAGAATGGGAAAAAATATTTACCAACTGTGTATCTGACAAAGGCCTAACACCTAGGATCAACAAGGAACTCAAACATGCTGAAAAGAAAAATCAAATGTTCAGGTTTCCCTGCATCCTAACTAGCAACTGTTGTTTTTTGAGTTATTGATGATGCCCATTGTGACTGGAGTTAGGTAGTATCTCAGTGTGGTTTTAATTTGCATTTCTTTCATGATTAGTGAGACTGAGCATTTTTTCATGTGCCTGTTAGTTGCTGGTATGTCTTCTTCTGAGAAGTGTCTATTCATAAATTTTGCCCACTTTTTAATAGGGTGATTTGATTTTTTTTCTCAATAACTGATAAATAAAACAAAAAACAGAAAATTTAAACTTAAGTTTATTTGACATTAAAAGAATATTACATCCCAAATCCCCAAGATATAGTACAAGTAATTGCAAATGAAGAATGTACTAAAAGAAACTATATTCTGGGATACAAAGCAAGTATCAAACAATTTCAAAGAAAGGATTCATACAGAGCATGTTCTCTGGTTACAGAGGAAATAAAATAAAATGTATCATAAATATATAACTTAAATTATTCTATAGTTAGAAATTATCCATTACCTCCCAATTTATCAATGGAAAAAAGAAAACAAAATAAGAAATGTGTCGCACTAATTTCAAACATAAATAGGACATAGAAAAACTTGTGTGATGCAGTCAAAACAGTAGCTAATATAATAAATAAGTTTGTAGCATGAATTATAAAGAGTAATAGGAGTAAATACAAATTCCTAATATCAGAAATAGAAATTTGGACAACCATATGTGCATATTCATGTTACATGTATATTAATAATTTGGGACAATTTAAAGATTTTTCATTGAAAAGCACAACTTACAAAGGCTAATAAAAGGAAAAACAGAAAGATCTAAGAAAACCTATAACTGTTAAAAATTCTTTACTCATAATTCATACTCTTTCTGCAACATAGAACTCAAGCCCAGGTGATTTAAATTACTATCAAACACGTAAGAAGCAAATTCCAGTTTCACACAAATCCTTAAAGAAAAACATAGATAAGGAAGCACGTCCCTGCCTGTTTTACGAAGCCAGTGTGTACCAGATACTGATATATGAAAAGCAATTGTAAAATAAGGGAAAGGAGAAAAGAAGGAAGGGAGGAAAGGAGGAAGACAGGGAATGGGGAGAAGGTGGGGAGGAAGCACAGGAGAGAGACAGGGAGGGAGGAAAAATGAGTGAGCAAGAGGAAGTGAGGAGGAAGAATGAAAAGAAGACTGATCGATGTCTTTCATGAACTTTAACTCAAAATCACAATACATCAGAATATAAATATTAATATCAGAAAGACAGTACATTAATTGGTGCTGTTCCTGACAACGAAATCAAATTTAGTATTTAAAAAATCCGTCAATGGAATTAATCACATGAACAGAATAAAAATAAAAACATGATTAACCCCACAGATACCAGAATGTGCTTGTTAAATTCAATCCATGTTTTTTACATGCATTTGCATTTTGACATTTAATCTGAGCAACTGAACTGCAACAAGGTTAACTTAAGAGAAAGCTGCAGCCAAAGAATCATGGAACGTTCTTGCTGAATTAACTAAGCAGGTGAAGTTTGGTTCTTGACATCAAACCATCTGGGAGAAGCCAGAAGGGAAAATGACACTCTGAAGAAGTCTGTGTATCTTCTGATACTTGGTAGCCACAGACTTTTAGAGATCAACTTGACCAGACTTTCTAGTATGATTTTTATAGTTTTCATAATCCACATTTCTAATAATTTCCTTTATTTGAATATATAATGCTGCCTGAGTTTTATCAATATTCTGTGAATAAAATGGGCCCTTAACCAAAATAAAAAACAAAACCAAAAAACCCCCACCTTTTTTTGATAGACCCTAATAGCAAAGCAGAGGTAGAAAGAGACTTTCTTATTTGAGAAATGGCATCTTTTAAAAACTATTGCTGTCATAATAATTGTGAAATTCTGGCAAAAGACTAAGGTGACTACTATAGCTTCTATTTAACATTATGCTGAAGTTTCTTGCAAGTGCAACGGGACATGCAAAATGATTAAACTGTATAAAGATTGGAGAAAAAGTACTAAACAAATCTTTATTTGTACTTTAGGCAATCATTCATATAGAAAATACAAATAAATCTTCAAAAAACTTATTTTGTTAAGCATTTATAAATTAATTCACTAAATTTGTGGATTTAGCAAAGGTACTAAATTCACGGTCAATATACAAAAGGTAATTATAACTAGCAAAAATAAATTTAAACATGTTAAGGCTCTATTTATGATGGTTTTAAAATTTTGAATGCCTATGATTAAACCTAGAAATAATATGCAAGATTTATGAATTGAAAACCATAAAATTGACAAACATTCATAATAATGGATTGGAATATTTATCTTATTAGGATGTCAGTTTCCCCCAAAATATAACTATTCCATAAAATAGCAAAGTCTAATCATGATTTGAAAAATCATGAAAAATGTGTCGCCTTTTTCTAAAGATGACATACAAATGCAAATTACCTAGCATATCTCATAAAATAGAAAACAGTGCAAACAATAAAAATGTTGAAAGACTTACACTATACTTCAACTTTATGTATAAAATAATAGATAATGTAAATAAGGCAGGTGTTATTTAGGAAAATAGATCATTGGAATACAATACAGAGTCCAAGGAAATGCACTTCAGAAGATTACACACACACATGCACACACACACACACACACACACACACACACATTTGGAGCAACTGGATATTAACTTTGAATAATAAATAAATTCACAAGTTATTGAACAATAAAATGTAAAACAGTCAAATAAAAGTGAAACTATGTTCCTAAATTTGAGAGAGGCTACGTTTAATAGTTTATGAGTCACTAACCATAAAAAATAACACAGCAGTTTTTATTAAAATTAATTTTGGAGATGAGGTTTGAGATGGACAATTAGAAGCAGCTAGCATGTGTGCCTTTCACAGGGAGGAATCATAATAGGGAGAGAATCTCAAAACTCCAAACAGGAAGACCTAAGAACATACTCCAGGGCTCACCAGAGAAGCACCAGGACCCATGAAAAGCAGGAAGAAGACAGCCCGGCAGCCTGCATGACTGTGGACTGCAAGCAGTTCCTAGATATTGGGAAAGGGTGAACACAGATACAAAAATCTTCAACAAAATACTAGCAAATAGAATACAACAGCAGAGCCAGAAGATAAGTCATCACAATCAGTTGGGTTTTGTCCTAGGGATGCAAGGATGGTTTAAAATATGCGAGTCAATAAGTGTGATTCCACATAAACATAATTAAAAACAAAAATTATATGATGATTTAAATAGATGCAGAAAGGTATTCTATAAAGTTTAGCATCCTTTTATGATAAAACTATCAACAAAATAGGCATAGAAGGAACATACTCAAAATAATAAAAGCCTCATACTACAAACCCACCACCAACATCACACTGAACAGAGAAAAGTTGAAAGCATTGCCCCTTAGAACTGGAACAAGACAAGAATGCACACTTTTACCACTTCTGTTCAACATAGTATTGTTAGTCCTAGCAAGAGTAATCAGGCAAGAGAAAGAAGCAAAGTGTACAAGATTGTAAAAGAGGAAGTCAAACTGTCTCTGTTTGCCAATGATACAACATTACACCTAGAAAACTCTAAAGACTCCTCCAAAAGACACCTAAACTTGATAAACATATTTAGGAAAGTGTCAGTTTACAAAATCAACACAAATAAACCAGTAGCACTGTTACAAACCAATAAATCCAAGCTGATGCCCGGGTGACAGAGTGAGACTTCAACTCAAAAACAAAAAACAAAAAACAGAAAAAAAAAAAAAAAACAAGCTAATAATAAATCACGTCTCCAACCTCATTTATAAAAGTTGCTAAAAAACTTAGAAAATACCTAGGAATATATTCAACCAAGGATGTAAAAAAAAAATCTCCACAAGAATAACTATAAAGCATTGATAAAAGAAACCATAGAGGGCACAAATAAATAGAAAAAATCCCTAGTTCATGGATTGGAATAATCAATATTGTAAAAATGGCCATACTACTCAAAGCAATCTATAGATTCAGTACAGTTCATATCAAGTAATCAATGTCATTTTCTTCCACAGGATTAGAGAAAATGATCCTAAAATTCATTTGAAACCAAAAAAGAGCTCAAATAGCCAAGGCAATCCTAAGCAAATACAGCAAAGCTGGAGGCATCACATTACCCAACTTCAAATTATATTAAATGGCTACAGTAACCAAAATAGCTTAGTACTAGTACAAGAGCAAACACATGGACCAATGGAACAGAAGAGACAAATTCAAAAAATAAAACCAAACACATACAACCAACTGACAAAGCAGATAAAAACATACTCTGGGGGAACTGACAACCTATTCAACAACTGGTGCTGAGAAAATTATATAGTCCCATGCAGACAAATAAATCTAGATTCCCGTCTCTCACTATATAAAAAAATTACTCAAGATGGATTAAAAATCATAAAATGTCTAGAAAAAAAACAAAGAAAAACTTTTCTGGGTACTGGCCTAGGTATAGAATACATGGCTAAGACCTTATGTCGGGAGCCAGCCACAGAGGCCCACTGAGCATTAGGGATCAGGGAGGGCTGTTGACCCGGAGACCACTAGGATGCGTTCTGGAGCTGTTGACCCCATTCCCTCCCCCTTTCTACTTAGCCCTGTAACCAGAGAAGCCTCCTATAAGCTCAAAAATAAAAACTCTGAGACCAGGACAAACACAAGCTAACTTTAGAAGCTCATTGTTCCCATTCTTCCATAAACTGTGGTTTTGGCTTTCACACAACTTACAATTCAAACTCGTGTCACATCTAAGAGACTTAGTACTAGTCACAGGCTTCCAGGTTGTGATTTTAGGATTTATTGAAGTTGAGTAAGGTGTAAATTGTAGAATACAGTTTTAGAAGTATAAGTTTAGACAGCCATTTTGCTGAAAGAATGCAGCTAGGTTACTTGCAGGTAGCCCACTGTGAACTTTGGACTGGGCCACATTCCAAACATTCTCCGATGGGCTGCTTTAGGTTGTAGAGTAAGTATTTAAGTTTCTATAGAATTGTTTAACTTGGTATTAGTATAAATTAGCATAGGATGAAAAAGGTTTATAGGACAGGTCAGTCACGGATTAAGGTCAGCGTTTATTATGGGGTTTTCTAGGTTATCGTTTAACTTGGTATTAGTATAAATTAGCATAGGTTGAAAAAGTTTTATAGGATAGGTCAGTCACGGATTAAGGTCAGCGTTTGTTATGGGGTTTTCTAGGTTATCGTTTAACTTGGTATTAGTATAAATTAGCATAGGATGAAAAGGGTTTATAGGATAGGCAGTCATGGATTAAGGTTAACATCTGTTATGGGATTTTCTTCCTCATACTTGAAAGAACATCTGGTGGGTGGGGGACACCCCTTACACACCTGGCTTTGTGTTCATGTGAAAGAAATGTGAGACTGACTGTGAAAAATTTGGGGATAAAAGACCCATTGTAATTCTCAATAAATGGCTTCTGCACTAGACGGGAGTCCAGCCTCTTTCCTTCTCTCCTTCTGTCTTTTTCCCTCAAACACTGACGCCGTCTCCACCTTTGGGAATCTCTGGACTCTGCAGGAGCAGGATGCCAGCAACCTCAAAAGAAAATATTAATAAGTAAGACTTAATTAAAAAAAATATTCTGCACAGCAAAAGAAATAATCAGTAGAGTAAATATACAACCTAAAAATGGGAGAAAAGATTCACAAACTATATATCTGACAAAGGACTAATATCCAGAATCAACAAAAAATACAAATAAATAGCTAAGCAAGAATAAAACAAAACATCTCAAAACTTGTTAAAAAAGTAGCCAAACAACCTGAACAGATATTTCACAAAAGAGAATATACAAATGACCAGCAAACATGTGAAAAATAAATAATCACATCACTAATCATCAGGGAAACGCAAATTACAAGCACAGTGAAATACCACTTTTATCAGAATGGTCATGATTAAAAAGTCAAAAAACAGTTGTTGGCACAAATAACATAAATAGGGCATGCTTATACAATATTGGTGGGAAAGTAAATTACTACAGTCTCTATGGAAAACAGTCTGTAGATTACTCAACAAACTAAAAGTATATCTAATCCTTCAATCCAGCACTCCTACTACCTAAGTACCTCCCGAAAGGCAAATAAGCTATTATACAAAGACAACACCTGCACTTCTATGTTTATTTATCACAACTCACAATTGCAGAGACGTAAAGTTAATCTATATTTTCATTAACTGACCGCTGGATAATGAAAATGTGGTGTAATATAGACCACAGAATACTATTCAGCCATCAAAAAGAACAAAATATTGGAAGTCATTATCCTGAGTGACATGACTAGGGATAAAATCCAAATACTGCATGTCTTCACTTATATGTGAGAAATAAGCTAAAGATCTGCAAGGGCATGTGGGGTGGCATAATGGACATTGAAGAACTGGGAAGGAAGGAGGTGGAATGATGGTTGAAAAATTACTATGGAGGCAATGTGCACTAGTGGGTTGATAGCTATGCTTAAAGTCCAGACTTTTCCACCATTACAAAATACATCTACGTAATCAAAAACCACTTGTATTCCTAAAGCTATTAAAATAAATATTTAAAATTAAAAATTAATAGAAAAAATTAATTTTGTGTACCCAAATTAATTTTTGCTTTATTAAAATTTGAAATGTATGAAAAATATTACTAATAGAGTGAAAAGGAAGCCACACACTGGAAGAAAATATTGCAATATTTAATTCCATCAAAGAAACACTATTCAGACTATATAAAGCATTCCTACAAATCTCAGACTAAATGAAGAACTCCTAGAAATCTATAATAATAATTGCAGCTAAATCCCAACAACACAAATTTTTAAAAATGGGTATGTGCACATTTTTTTAGCTGTACTGGGGAGTTCAATAATTATCTCCAAGAATGTATGATGTCGAACTAACTCCTGTCTTTGAAAAGGATGATTGGACTAATTAGCTATCACACGTGTTTCATAGTTTTCAACTCCCCTGCTGATGCTGGCAGCAAGATTGTCTCTAAATGGCTTATGCCTGGCATAATCAGTCAACTAACCTACCTTGATCATGGGAACATAAAATTCCCTCCAAAAATTTTTGAGGAAATTGCACTAAAACCAAGATGCCTCCTTGATGACCTATCTGCAGAGATAAAGTGAATACTGAATAACTCAAGAGAGGATTTTGAGGAGCTGAGTCTGTTAATCTACTGTGCTGTCAGTGATGCCTTTATGCATTTTTTTTCTCTTCTGTTTTGTATCTTTTGCTTCTATGAATAACTTCCTCTTAGTATATTTGTGGACTCTTTTAAGTTTTATTGTTGTGTTATCTGACCCATGTAGTCATTAAGGTGGTAAAATACTTGAATAATTATCTAAAGAGAACATAAACATTCCCAGTAAGCATTTGAATAGGTTTTCAGCATCATTACTAATCAGAAAAAAAGAAAGTTAAAACCATGAAAAAACACTTTTTACCTGTAAATTTTGACTAATAAGCAAACAAAACACCCAGACCAAACTGGCACTATCTATTGATAACAAGGATATAGAGAAACTAGAACTCTTCTCTGGTTTTAGGGGGGTTGAAACACTAAGACAACCATACTGAAAGACTGATTGACAGTATCTATTAAACACATATGCCTATCTTATGTTTCCCCATTCCCACTCCTATTCACAAATGCTAATGGATAAGTGCCCAGCAAAAGGCATTTACAATAGTGTTCCCAGTAGTTTGATTTATAATATGCAGAAATTGGCTATAACCCAAGTGCTAAAAGACACCATGTATAAATACACTGTGATATATTCAGTTACTATGATACTACACACTCTACTGATAAATGCATCAACAGGGATGACTTCAATGACATTATGTTAAAACAAAGGAGTTAGATAGCTAAATACGTACTAGATGATTCCATTTATTCTACATTTAAGAACCAGAATCATTTAAAATCATAGAAGTAAAGTCTAAGGGGGAGTTGGTCACTAAAATATGATGAGAGAGAGGGTGCTGGGTTTCTGGAAGTAGTTTCTATCTTGACCAAGGTATGATTGAATGGATTGATTTTCGTTATCAGATATCAAGTGACATTATAAAGATTAAAGTGATTAAAACAAACACTTCAATGATGAAACAAATTACACGATGAGACAAATGAAAGCAAGCATGTTAACATGTAATGCCAGCATTATGATGGAGAAGAAATTTCTGATATGTGGGGAAACATTACTTAAGAAATGATTTTTGAAAAACTAGCTATTCATTTCAAAAGTATAAATCATTTTACATAGTTCAAGATAATATTTCCATTTTATTTAGATACTAAAAGAACATAGTGGGAAAAAGCATCAGAAAAACAGAGAATGTACAAACGTACGTTGCCAAATAACATATCTAGAGACAATTCCTTTGATATAAGATGAATACATTTCACAATAAGAAAACTAAGAATAATCTGTACAATTAAGTACACCAATAATAAAATATAGGTTTTTGATATGCTGAGAGAAAATATTTCACAGATTTTCAGGACTCATCTGTGATTCCTCAGCAGATAGGTAACTTTTCAGTCGCTAAGGAAGTGAGTGCCTGGTCTTAAGGGGAAATCTAGGCACAAGGAAACAACTAGACATGTGGGAAAAAGTGCCCAAAGCCATACAAATAACCAGTGGGTACTACACATTAATACCATCTAATGTTCTGCAAAAATTACTTTATAAATATGACTATAAAACTACAATGCCCCAACCATTTATCATGTATATAAGATACAACTTTATACAGTAGGCTAATAAGTACATATTCACTTTACTGCTCTCTTGTTAGTTATATGTTAACCATAAAAAATCCTTTTACCAAGCACGATTCTCTGTAATACACACATTTACAATTAATGAGCTTGTCATTATATTCTTGCTAGTATTTTGCAAAACTTCATCTAAATGTTTTTATAGCATAGTGAAGAAGGTCAGTTCCATTAATTTTCTTCTCCTATTCTGAAAAACTATATCACAATAAAGAGAATAATGATATATTTTATATATTTATGTCTGTAAATGAAGCAAGAATAAAAAGAACTAATTCTCATTCCCCAAGCAATTTGAATATTTATTTATATAATAAAGTCCTCATTGTCCTTTCTCATTTTTTTTCCAAGACTCCCTCTATCTTTGCCTTAACATTTCTAATTTTAATATGAAAAGCTTCAAAAGAGTTATCAAGAACTTCTTAACAAAGTCATACAGCCTATCAGTGAAGGAACACATTTATCTGCCTTGTATTTAGTTTCCTGATTTCCTGTCATCTCTTAATGTCCCAGTTGTATTCTGCAGAGCCAGCAGAATTCATCATGCTTTTATTTTAGTTGTTTCTGTAAAACAGAAGCAAACTGAGTAAGCAGAATCGGACTATTTCATTACTCTTTAATCACATTTTGCCACATTGGTGGATTACTGATTAATTATCAGTATTTCCATCAATTTGCTTATAGAGATTAATAGGAAGCTCTATGAATTCAAGAACCACATCCATGATTTTTTGTGGCTGTTGTGATACCTGGTCAAAAAAAATTTAAGATCCAAACTGAATTTGGCATACTAAGTGGAAATTACATATAGTTGCCATCTCCTTGGAGCATAGTATTAAGAAAATTGTAAAAGGGTAAATGGGGCTTGGTAGCAAAGAAATCCACAATTTATTGGTGCACCATGAAAAAAAAGATATAATTTGGAGATACCAAACAGTCAACCTGAGACACTTATGGTCACAGTCTTCACCGATCTTCTAAACAGGTGTACAGGACTAACAAGTTATGTAGTTAGGCAGACGATAGTGACATCACTACTTAGGTGGATAAATAATATACACTTGGTTATTTGCTTTTCAGTGAATTGCTAAAGATAGTTCTAAATTAGCTGTTCAGACCTTTTAAAATAAGCCTTTGATTTTCCTTGTAAAGTAACGTTCTGAACTTCATCTAACCTAACTTCCTAAATATCCTGGAGAATGTGGGCTACACGTGCTAGGTAATCACATGTTTAATTCTGGCAATATTTAGCAAGAGAGAGAGTGGTTGATGTTGAATAGCCCCCAACACTGAATTATGGCTACAATGCTGAGAATGCTCACAGGAGGAATTTTGGTAAACCTGCCTTGGCATTATTCTTTCCCAATCTAGTAGGGGAAAACTAATGTTGCCTGTGACTCTGCAAAAAGTAGGGCATTACCTCCACTCAGCACTCACAGATCATGGCCTCTCAGCTGATATGTACCCCTCTGCAACACATAGAGACTAATTTTACTGTTTGTGACCAAAGGTCCTTCTTTCACAGACTGATTTACTTCATGAGACAGATAGGTCGTGCTTCTGTTCAACATTTGTACGTCTCATAGCTCATGCTATGAATGAAAGAAGTGATTTTTACCTCCTAAAGGATTCTATTTTCTTTTGCTTAAGAAAGTGCTTGCATTTATTTCATATTCTTTGGAAGACAGTGTATCTTCTATATTATATTATGGGTACTTTTAAAATGAAAAAATATGCAAGCCATTTAAAATCATTTCAAACCAACTAACAGTAAATTTGTCTTTATTAGAAAATAGCCATCATAAAACATTTTACTTTGATTATTGAAGAAATTTTAGAAGTGACCTAAAATTTAAATAAAATTATAAGCTAAATTATATGAAATAACAATTTTTAAAGTTTTGATATATAAGTCTTAAGCCTTGTGAACACATGATAATATACCTTTATTTCATTAACTTCATATTTTTTTGGTGAAGACTTTGAGGAATATAAAAACATGCACAAACAATCTCAGTAAAAAATATTATGAGTGTTTGGAACAATAACTAAAAGAATATTTGTTATTTTAGAAACAATCTAGCTAGATCATGAAACATCTAAAATTAAAGTTTGGAATTTTTTCTTGAGATAAGGATGACAAATAAAATAGTTTTAAAATCATTTAAGCCCTTATTTCAAACTCAAAGCTAATAAAAATAAAAATGAAATTACCAGGGTCAAAGGAGAATAAAATCATGAGTTGGATATTTTGAAAATTCGAGATTATTTCTCACTCTAAAGTAGTTATGTAAATGAAATAAATATTAGTTTAAAATAATCCCTACTTCTGTTCTGCTAAGATCATTGATGTTGATACAGATTGAAGGCAGGTATTTGCAAATTATATATTTGATTAAAAAAAATCTCCAGAATTACAGATATGTATTAAAACTCAACAATAAGAAAATACATACCTTAGCTTATAAATGGGCAAAATGCTTGAGTAAACTTCTCACTAAAAAATATAAATATAGCAAAATACATATGAAAAGATGTTCAGCAGAATTCACTATTAGGTAAATACAAATTAAACCCACCATGAAGTATCACTGCTTACAAATGCAAAAGTTTGACAGTAACAAGTGCTGGCAACTATGCGGAGTATTAGAAATTTTCATTTACTTTGCAGAAAGCTTTTCAGTTTGATGAGTTCCCACTTATCTATTTTATCTCTTATGGATGACAGGCACTTGGGGTTTTGATCAGTAATTGGTTGCCAATATCCATAAGAGTGTCTCCTACATTTTCTAAGATTCTTATAGTTTGAGGTTTTATGTTTAGGTCTTTGATCCATTTAGAGCTTCCAGTGATCAAAGGTGGAACAATTAGGGAAGCAAAACAAATAATGGAATCATGGACTATATCCATGCTGATATAAATTAATAATTGAATGAGTATAAAAATAGGAGAGAAGAGACAAAACTCTTCTGTGTAGAAGAATTTCGAATAATTTACAAAGATACTTCCCTTCTGGAAGGGGCAGCATAACTCCTCACACTATAAGTTTGCTCATAATGATTTCATTCCAAAGAGTAAATATGAAAAGTAATAAGAGGACGGCTGTAAGGTAGAGAAGCCCAGCAGATACTGCTTTACACAGAGGTCGAGTTACATCAGCAATGATAAGCCATGTTGATAGTATGCGCTCTTGATACAGTGTGATGAAATTGGTAGTTTACCTCTGGGATAAAAATGTAGAACCCTAGTCTAAGAATAAGAAAAAACATCAGTGAAACCATAATTAAGGGACATTCTTCAAAATCCCTGACTGATACTTCTCAAAACTTTTAAGATAATCAAAACAACAACAACAACAAAACAGAAAAGTCCATGAAATTTCCACAGCCAAGAAAAGTCTAAGAAGACAATGACTAAATGTAATATACTATTCTACACTGGATTCCAGAACAGAAACAAAACATTAGGTAGAAGCCAAGGAAATGTGAATTAAATCTGGAATTTAATAGTAATGTATCCATATCAGTTTCTTAGTCTTGACAAATTAAACATGGCAATATACAATTTTAACAATAGGTGAAACTGATAAGAATTCTATTAACTTTGGAGCATTTCTATAAATATAAACTATTCTTTATAATACAAATGTAAAACTATTCTAAAATAAAAATATTTAGACCAGAAAGTAGGACAGAGGTAAACATAATCTTTATTGTCACCACTGTTATCTTGCATATTAATTATCAAAAGTTAATAAATATATATTAGTGTTCAGTTATGTAAATACTTTTTGCTTTAGTCTACCTTCATAATAACATTTTTTCTTAATTTCTTTATACTCTTTTAAAATAGAAGACAATTATTAGTATATTTTTCCAGAAACATTGTTTGTGGTATGCTTCTCCAGTCATTCAGTAACTTAAAATAGTCTTCTGGAGCCATCATTTGTCTACTGTCTGTCTCCCAAATAATAATGAGTTGAGACCTGGACTTCTGATACTAATAGTCTCTGTTTTGCTTTGGTTGGAATGTGCAGATGAGTTGGTGAGCTGCAAGTACCTACATCTTTTCTATCCTAATCCACTTGTTTCACAGCTATAATGGCATCTCTCTGTTCTGACATATCTGTATCAACGTCTCTTGTTTTTGAACAGCCTGCTTATATGTCTGCAAGGTATTGGAACGCATAAACTACAAACTGTTAGCTACCATCTCAATCTTGACTCACTTTACTTTTGCTTCCGTATCTGTATCTTCTAGCCACACCTATCCTTCATTCAATATGTCTTCCTTCACATGAATAGACCCTGCATCAGAACACTCTGACCTCTGTCTACTTTCACATTCATTCCTACCTACAGAAGTATCAGTGAATTGTATTCTTTGACTGGTGAGTGGGGAAGTATCACTGGGTATACACAGCACAGGCTCTTTTCTTTTGTGTTTAGAATCCCTCTGCCTTCAGGAGGCCAAAAAAAGAGGAAAGAGACAAGGAGAAAGAAAAGGAGAGAGAAAGGGAAGGAGGGAGAGACAAAGGGAGGAGAGAAAAAGAGCAGAAGAGAGGGAGAAAAAGAGAAACAAGAAGTTCCTTTGTGTCTTAGGTTATCCAGGGTAGACTCTTCTCCTGTTAGAAAAACTGCACTGGACACAGGAAGAGGGGCTTGTTCCCGTGGGTGCTTGCACAGAAGCATGTACTGAGCTGCGCCTGTTGCTGCTGGTTGCCCCTGGGCCTTGCAGGTGAGGCTATGTGGGCCCAGCTACAGTCCGCTGGAGCTCCAGGTTTCCTGTCCTGCCTCTCACACCAGCATGAGGTTTCACAGGGAGAATGAGTGGGCTCTGCTGGCCACGCTCCTGTAATCTCTGTGAAAATCTCCCACCCTGGGTGGCCTTCGGCTGTGCCCAAGCTTGAGGCCAAAGTCTTGGGAATAGGAGCTTGAAGACAAGAACACATCCTTTATGGGTTTTTTGTGCCATACTTAGGAAGTTATTCCTAAGTCCTTGATTGAAAAAATACTCACCAAGTCAAGCTTTGGAATTGAAAAAACCAGAGGATCTACATAAGGAAGAATAGGAGATTAAGCAAACAGAAATAAAATCCATCCTTCGTTTCACTGAACAGAATTAAAGAAGAGGTTAAGAAAGGGGGAGGAAAACCTACACAGATGAAGAAAAACCAAAAGAAGAATATGAGTCTCATACAGACCCTTGGGAGGTCAGTCACTGAGAATACAGACTTCAGAACACAAACAGTGAAGACCCTCTGGAATGAATGATCTCAAACCACAAACCCAGATATCAAGATATTAATAGAGAGTGAATAGAAATGAGGAGAGACGAGAGGAAAGAATGAAGGAGCTGATAACTGAGATAACAGCAATAAAGAATACAGTGAATGCAATAAACAACAAACTGATAAGCATAGAAAGCAGAATTAATCAAGTGGAAGAAAGAATCTCAGAGCTTGAGGACCAAAATATGGAACTAACCCAAACTGCTAAAAACATAGAAAATAAGCTTAAAAAGAACAAAATCTCCAATAGTTAAATGATTATTTCAAGAGGCTGAACCTGAGATTAATTGGAATTCCTAAGGCAGATAGAGAGACAGAAGCCACCTGGAACAAACATTCCACAAAAATATACAGGAAAACTTCCCTATCTCCTTAGTGCCATGACCATTCAAACACAAGAGATTCAGAGAACCCTTGCAACACAACAAATGAGAAAACCAACTCCTAGACACATAGTAATGTGCTTAACAAAGTAGGTTTAAAATAAAACGCCCAAAAGGCAGCAAGAGAGAAAGGTAAGACTACCTACTGAGGAAGACCAATTAGATTAGCATCAGACTTATTTACAGAAACATTTCAGGCCAGAAGAGCTTGGAGCACAATCTTCAAAGTTCTCAAAGATAAACAATTTCAACCAAGAATTACCTACCCAGCTAAGCTAAGTTTCAACAGTGATGGAGAATTAAAATCCTTCCCAGACATTCAATCCTAAGCATTTGTGTTGCCTCCAGACCAGCTCTACAAGAAACCGTTAAGAAAGAATTGGCTGGGCTCAGTGGCTCAGCCTGTAATACCAGCACCTTGGGAGGCTGAGGTGAGTGGATTGTCTGAGCACATTGGTTTGAGAAAACGGCCTGGAAAACTTGGCAAAACCTCATCTCCACAATAAAAAAATAAAAATAAATAGAAAATTAGCCAGGCATGGTAGCATGTGCCTGTAGTTCTGGCTACTTGAAAGGCTGAGGTGGAAGAATTGCTGGAGCCCATGAGGTCAATGATGGGGTGGCCATGAGTGTGCCACTGCACTCCAGCCTGGACAATGAAGTGAGACTCCAACCAAAAAAAAAGAATGTATTAAATACAGAAAAAAGGAAAAAAGAATGACAATGCCCTTCCCAAGAATGCAAGAAAAAGACTGAAAAAACACATGAATCAACCCAAAAATCAAAAGAAAGACAACAAACAAATAGCAGCAACGACAACAGATTTTATAAGAACCACATGACAGGGATAAGCTCTCACATCTTAACAATTAGCCTGAATGTGAATGGACTAAATGCTCCACTGAAAAGACATAGAATGGAAAAGGGATAAAATATCATGAGACAAAAATATATTATCTCCAAGAGACTCATTTCATCAGAAAGGACACTCACAGACTAAAAGTAAGAGGATGGGAAACAAAATTTCAGGCGAATGGAACACCAAATAAAGCAGGAGTTGTGATCTTAATATCAGACAAAATACCCTTTAAGCTATCAGAAATTAAAAAAAAAAGATACGTAAGGTCAACGCTTAATGATAAAAAGTTCAATCCATCAACAAGAAATATCCACCCTAAACATATATACACCTAACATAGGCGTACCAACTTTCATAAAACAGCTTTTAGGTGAGCTAAACAAAGATATCAACTCTAACGCTATCATAGCTGGGGACTTAAATACCCCACTCACAACCCTGGACAGATAATCAAGACAAAAAAATTAACAAGGAGATCTGGGACCTCAACGTGACATTTGACCAAATGTACTTAATTGATACCTACAGAGCACTCCACCCAACAACCATGGAATACACATTCTACTCATCACCATATGGAAAAACTGTAAGATCGACCACATATTTGACCATAAATCAAACATAAACAAATTCCATAAGATTGAAATTTTGCCATACACCTTCTCAGTCCACAGTGGAAAAAATAAATAAATATCAACTCCAACAAAGTTCCCCCAAAACTCACAAAGACATGCACACTGAACAGCATGATTCCAAAGAACTCCTGGGTCAACATGGAAATAAAAACTGATATCAAAAGATACCTGAAAATGAATGAAAATGTAGAAACATCTTACCAACATCTCTGGGATGCCATGAAAGTACTAAGAAGGGAATTCAAATCTCTACAAACACACATGAAGAAAATGGAAAGATTACACCCTAACATATCACCTAAGGAAGGTGGAAAAGCAAACCACTAAACCCTAATTTCAACAGAAGAATCCAGATCACCAAAATACAAGCTTAAATATGGGACATAGAAGACAATAATATAACACAAAAAATTAGTGAAACTAAAAGCTGGTTCTTTGAAATGATAAACAAGACTGCAGGACCCCATAGACAGACTGAACAAGAAAAAGAGAGAAAAAGCCCAAATAAACACAATCAGAATTGCAAAAGAGGAAGTCACAACTGAACCCAAAGAAAGAGAGATTATCAAAGATTGCTATGTACACCTGTATGGAAACAAACTTGAAAAACTAAATGAAACGGAAGACTTTCTTACATCACACAACCCTCCCCAGGTTGAAACAAGAAGAAATCAAGACCCTTAATTGACCAGTAACAACCCAAGAAATCAACTATGTCCTAAGAAAACTACCTACAAAAAAATCCCTGGACCAGATGGCTTTCCAGTAGAATTCTACAAAACATACAAGGGGGAATGGACACCAATCATAGTGATATGCTTCCAGGTAATCAAGAAAGATGGAACTCTCCCCAAATCATTTTATAAACCTAACATCACATTGATACCCAAACTGGGAAAAGATTCAACAAAGAAAGAACTACAGACCAATATCCTTGATGAACATAGATGTTAAAATTCTCAATAAGATTCTAGCAAACTGGATCTCAAAAATCAACACATCTTAAAAATCATCCACCATGACCAAGTAGGCTTCATCCCCAGGATGCAGGACTGGTTTAACATCTGTAAGATCTTAAATATAATTAAATACAGCAACAGATGTAAAGACAAAAAACACATGATTATATTATTAGATGCGAAAAAGTTTTTGATAAAGTCCAGCACCCCTTCTTGATAAAAACTCTCGGTCATCTAGGCATAGATGGAACATACCTCAAAATAGTAAGAGCCACCTATGAAAAACTCACAGCCAACATACTGCTAAACAGACAGAAATTAGAATCATCTTTCAAGAAAACCAGAATAAGACAAGGATATCTACTCTCAACCCTCTTGTTTAACATTGTATTGGAAGTTCTAGCTACAGCAATCACATAAGAGAAGGAGACCAGGGGTATCCAAATAGGAAAAGTGGAAGTTACGTTATCCCTTTTAGCAGAAGACATGATTCTATACCTTGAAAACCCAAGAGAATTTGTCAAAAACATCCATCTACTGATAAAGGACTTTGGCAAAGTTTCAGGGTATAAAATAAATGTGCAAAACTCAGTAGCATTTCTATACACCAACAATAAACAAACAGTAACCCAAATAAAAAATACAATCCCATTCACAACAGCCACAAAAAAAATGAAATGCCTTGGCATCTTCCTAACCAGAGAAGTCAAAGACCTTTACAATGAAAACAACACACACAGCTCAAAGAAATCAAAGATGGCACAAACAAATGGAAAAATATTCCATGCTCATGGATTGGAAGAATCACTATTGTTAAGATGTCCGTCCGACCCAAGGCAATCTACAGATTTAACTCAATACTCATTTAAATTACCAGTAGCATTCTTTTCAGATCTGGAAATGTCAATACAGGAATTCACATGGAAGCATAAATGACCACGAATAGCCAAAACAATCCTCAGGAAAAAAAAAAAAAGTGGAAGGCATCATGCTCCCAGACTTTAAGCTTTATTATAAAGCTACAATAATCAAAAGAGCCTGGTATTGATTCAAGAACAAGCATATAGACCAATGGAACAGGACAGAGATTCCAGAAGCAAAACCTCACTTTCTCAACCAATTCATCTTTAACAAAGATTTCACCATCAACCACTGGCGAGAGGAGAACCTATTCAATAAATGGGACTGGGAAAACTGGCTGACCACATGCAGAAGATTAAAACAAGACCCTTACCTATCACCATATACAAAAATCAACTCTAAAAGGATCAAAGACCTAAACATAAAACCTCAAACTATAACTACCTCTGTAGCCGCCACTTTAATAAATCTCTTGGTCCCCAACGGGTGTGGAGTTATTACTGGCGCCCAAATACTTTCAATCCAGTCCTCTTCCAATGGGCAGCTCAGTAGGTTCCATGTTTTTGCTATTGTAAATAATGCTGCAATAAACACGCATGTGCAGGTATCTTTTTCATAGTTCCTCTGGGTATATTCCCAGTAGGAGGATTGCAGAGTCATATGGGAGGTCAATTTTTGGATCTTTTAGGAATTGCCACACTGCTTTCCACAAAGGCTGTATTTCTACCAACAGTG
>CAUYQG010228339.1:0-21308 GCA_963574415.1 Tarsius wallacei | reverse complement strand
AAAGGAAGACATCCAGGTAGATACACAAATATTTACAAAATGTGTTACAGTTGCCTACAGTATTCAGTACAGTAACTGTGCTGTATGGGGTTTGTAGCCTAAGAGTCATAGGCTATACCTTATGGCCTAGGGCTGTTGTAGGCTAAACCATCTAGATTTGTGTCAGTATATTCTGTGATTTTTGCACAATGATGAAATTGCCTAACGACATAGTTCTCAGAAAGTATCTCCATTGTTAAGTGATACATGGCTGCATGTCAATAGCTGAGACTGAGACTGAATATTATCTCAGTGTTACGGTTTTCCCCTTCTTTTGCTGCATGTTCCATGAATCTCAGTTTCTACAGCTTAAATATTTGAAGCTCTTGGGAATAAGTGTAACTTCCTAACATGATTTTCAAGCCTTTCACCATCTGACCCTAGCCTATCTCAAGCTTACCTCCTTCCACTGAGCAATTTCAGCCCCATAGCACACCAAGCTTGTATCTGAGGCTTTGCACAATTTTTTGCCCCTCCCTTTATCTCTTCTCTTGGCCATTAGTCTTTATGCAGCTGGTACATACTCATACTTCATGTCTTCCTCTGTACCACCTTCAGGAAGCTGTCTCTGACTCCCTGGTTGGATTAGAGGGTCGGTTACTCTGCCATCCCTTGGCACTCATCATGTTCTTAATAATAACTTCCATGTACTTGAGGCAGGCTCTATGTTAATTGTTTTACATGCATTAACTCATTTAAGACCTATAATAGTAAGATAAGTATATTATTGTTCAGCTTTTCAGATAAGAACAATGAAGCACAGAGGGATTGAGTCACTTGCCCAAGATCACACAGCCTGCCAGTGATACAACTTAAACCTTGTCTCTGAGGCAGTCTGGCTCCAGAGTGTTGGGTTTTTACTACTGTACTCACCAACTCACTATACTGTAAAAAGTCTAGCACACTGCTGTCCCCTAGAAACATATTATGAGCCACAAATGTAATTTAAAATTTTCTGGTAGCCATGAATTTTAAAAGTAAAAAGGAACAGGGAAATTAATTCCAATAATATGTTTTATTTAACCCAACATATCCAAAATGTTAGCCATCACTATGAAAATTATTTTACCTTCTTTTTCTTTTTTGAACAAGTCAACTAAATCCAACCTATATTTTATACCAGACATTATGTTTCATTTGGTACTAGCCACATTTCAAGCCATTCACAGCCACATGCAGCTGGTGGTTACTCTATTGAACTGTACAGGTCTTGTTGTTTATCTATCTGCTGTAATCCTTGAGACCAGAGTCTGTATCTAGTTAACTGTTGTTACCTCTCTTTCCAGCACGTGACTCATACATAGTGGGTTCTTAAACATTTCAGATTAATTTATTAGTCATGTAGACCTTCTAATTGGCAGATGCTTGGACTCCTAACCACTCTCCACACCTTCTCAACGCTAAAATATCATTAAGTCTTCACCTTCCTTTGTTACACTTTATTCATGCCCAGCAACCTTAGCCTGGGACTGCATGTGGGATGCCAACCAAAGTCAGTTTGGTTTTGGGAATCATCTCGGGACTTAGGGAACTAGCCCTCAATCCCCCAGATTTGTGTACTGTCCCCATAGAGGTTGATGTTGCAATGTTTTAGAGCTATAGGCTGATGCAGTCCCTCATTTGGCACAGTGCTCATTCAGAAATTACGTTTGTGCCATAGAATGTCAACCCAATAAGGAACCAGTAGACACGGCAGACTGCATTCGTGGCTTCAATAATTCACCCTCTCTGCCTACATGCCCTTTGCCTTATGACTTTGCAGCTCTTTCACTGAAAAGGCAGAGTCTGTCTCTTGACTTGTTTTGGATACTAGAATATAGTGATCACAGTGGTGTGCCAGCTCTGAGCCTAGGCCCCAAGAGGCATTTCATGTGTCTACTTGTATTCTCTTGTGCCTCTGCCATTGCCATGAGATTATGCGCAGGCTGGACTTCTGGAGAATGAAAGCTATAAAGAGCAGAACTGAGTCATCTGATTGTCCCTGCTGAGACCAACCTGCCTCAGCCAATAATCAGTCTACCCGAGACATGTGAGTGAGCCCAGCCAAGACCAGCAGAGCCATCTAGCCATCTAACCCCACAGACTTGTGAGCAATAGGGGCTTATCGTATGTTTGTTATGAAGTAGTGTTGTGTCACTTGATAAACTATTCAGGGGGAAAAGAAAATAACACTGAATACCTGTTATGTGCTAGACATGCTGATAGGTGTTTTCAATATGTTTTCTCATGCAATCCTTTGTCTTTTTGTTTGTTTGTTCTGAGTCAGAGTCTCGCTCTGTTGCCCAGGCTGGAGTGCAGTGGCATGCTCACAGCAACCGCAGCCACGACCTGCTGGCCTCAGGCAATCCTTCTGCCTCAACCTTCCAAGTAGCTGGGACTACAGGCACACACCACCGCCACCACCATGCCCGGCTAATTTTTTTGATTTATTGTAGAGACAAGATCTCACCATGTTGTCCAGGCTGGTCTCAAACCAGTGGGCTAAGGCAATCCTCACCTTCACCTCCCAAAGTGCTGGGATTACAAGTGTGAGCCACTGCACCCAGCTAATCCTTTGCCTTTTATAGATGAAGTTTTGCAAGCACCATTTGTCCCAGCCACAGTTAATACACTGTGCAGTCATATTTGAACCTAAATCAGTCACCAAAGCCCAGATGTTTTTCTTTATTTAGGAAGAGCTGCTGAGCACTGATCAGAAGCACTCTCTTAAGATGAATTTATCCGATATTGGTACCGGTGGAAGAGTGTCCCCACAAAAATGCATGTGAACCCAGAACCTATGAATGCAACCTTATTTGGAAATAGAGTCTTTGCAGAGTTAAAATGGGGACCTACTGGAACAGGGTGGGTCCTACTCCAGTGACTGGACACAGAAGAGGGAATCTGAGACACAGATACAGAGGGAAGAACACCACGTGAAGACAGAGGCAGAGCTGGAGAGATGCTGCCACGAGTCAAGGAATGCCAAGAATTGCCAGCAGCCACCAGAAGTGGAGTGGCAAGAAAGAATTTGACCCTAGAGACTTCTACTTTTTTTAAAAAAATTTTTATTTTAAAAATGAGAAAGCCGAGTTCGGTGGCTCAGCCTGTAATCCCTCGCTTGGGAAGGCTGAGGTGAGTGGATTGCCTGAGCCCGCGGGTTCGAGACCCGCCTGGGCAACTTGGCGAGCCCTCAGCTCTACAATAAATAAATAAATAAAAACTAGCCGGGCGTGGTAGCACGCGCCTGTAGTTCCAGCTACTTGGAAGGCTGAGGAGGACGGATCGCCAGAGCCCAGCAGGTCGAGGCTGCGGTGGCTGGGAGCGGCCACTGCACTCCCGTCTGGGTGACAGAATGAGACTCCAACTCAAAAAAAAAAAAATGAGGGGTACAATTCAGGATTAGGTATACAAATGGACATTGTACAGATAAAGTTTGGGTCTCCCTCTAGTCACCACTTTGCCTGGTTTGACATCAGGTACCCTTACTGATGTTGTGCCCCCCACCCCCCAGAACCTAAAGACCTCTAATAGAGCATATTCCTGCTGGCATCTTGATTTCAGATTTTTAACCTCCAGAAATAAATTTCTGATTGTTTAAACGATTAAGTTTGTGGTGCATTGTTACAGCAGTCTGAAGACACCACTAATACACTGTTTTCAAAACCAGTACCTTTAAAACAATGCCTTCTCTTTCTTCTCCTCTTCCTTCTCCTCCTCTTCCTCCTTCCTTTTCTTCTTCTCTTTTGACAGTCACCCATGGTAAGAAATATGAACTGAGGCTGGCCACACTGGCACACAGCTGTAATCCCAGCACTTGGGGAGGCCAAGGCGGGAGGATTGCTTGAGGCCAGGAGTCAGAGGCCAGCCTAGGCAACATAGCAAGACCTTGTCTCTACAAAACAATTTAAAAATTAGCCAGGTATGGTGGTGAGTACCTGGAGCCCCAGCTACTTGGGAGGCTGAGGCAGAAGGATTGCCTAAGCCCAGGGGTCGAGGGGGTGGTGAGCTGTGATTGTGCCACTGCACTCGTCTGGAAAACCAAGTAAAACCCTGACTCAAAAGAAAGAGAGAGGGAGAGAGAGAGAAAGAGAGAGGAAGGAAGGAAGAAAGGAAGAAAGGAAGGAAGAGAATTGTTGAAATGTCAAGAAATACCTTGAAATAACCATTTCAAATAGGAAGAATAGCAGAGTTGCTAGGAGCACAGCTCCGGCTCCAGAGATCTCTTGGGTTCAAATTTCAACTTCTCCATCTGCCAGTGTGTGACCTGAGGCAAGATACACAACCTTTTTGCGTCTTGTTTTCTTCTCTGTAAAATGGGATTGATACACAGAACAACTTGAATGATTCTCTAGGAAATCAAGCTGAGTGAAAAATGCTAGTCCCGTAAAGTCACATACTGTGTGATCGCAAGTATATAAAATTCTAGAAATAGAGGACAGATTGTAGTTAGGGACACCGAA
Source organism: Tarsius wallacei (assembly GCA_963574415.1). Lineage (NCBI taxonomy): Eukaryota > Metazoa > Chordata > Mammalia > Primates > Tarsiidae > Tarsius > Tarsius wallacei. Next base: position 16,827 of record CAUYQG010228339.1, on the reverse strand, counting down.
GAATGGTTGGTGTGACTATAACAGAGCAACATGATGGATCCCTGCCGTCATGAAAATGTTCTGTATCCCAACTACATCAATGGCAATTTTCTGAATGTAAGACTGTAGTAGATATTCCCATGGAGAGAAGCTGCATCATGAACACAAGGGATCTCTTTGTAGTATATCTTACAACTGCATGTGAATCTGTAGTGGTTTATTTCAAAATAAATACTTTTGTTTCCTGAACCCTGAACCCTGAGCTATCGTGTAAATAGATATTAACACTAAAACCACACAGAGACTTTCTTGGGCAATGTTTAATAGGCTCATGACTTGAGCAACTCAAGGGAGCAATATGAAGGAAAGGGATCCTGGTGCTAGCTCCCTGAGAGGCCCAACTCTTGTCATTTTAAGGAAGCTGAGATGGGGAAAGGTATGAGGAGGTAAGCATGTTTTGGTGGAAGTTCTTCTCTGTGCCTGTGTAGTGAGATGTCATGCCTTAACATGCGTTGTATGTACAGAAAATGGCGGATAAGTCTCACCTTGGGTAGAGATTTGAGTATTACAGGGAGAGTATAATGAGGAGAATGATGGTAAAAGGTCAGTGCTAGGGTCCTTCCTGTCACCAAGCAGCTGGATCTGGTCAGCTTATTGGGTCATGTTACAGTCTTGTTTCAGTGACCTAAGAAGGCAGTACTCAAAGAGATAAACCTTTGGTTTTCCTCTTATGGTTTTAGAAATGTGGCCTGATCTACTGAGTTAGGAGGGATGCCGCTTTCTGTTACATGACTTGGGTCAGCTTGTTAAAGGAGGTAAGAAAGTGGGAAGGGAATATACCTGGCCATGTGAGCCCTATTGGGATTTTTGGCTATTTGTGTTTTCTGTTTGTCAGGACCCTATACTATCTCACTGTAACTTTTTAACATGAGGCTAATAAGAGTACCCACATCATAATTTGTATGTGATTTTATCCGGAGGAATGAATTAGTTAATACATAAATAACACTTCACACAGGGCAGAAATGCCCATTCGTCTTTATTACTTTAGTTATAATTCAGCATCATATTCTCTTTCGGAGCATTTTCCATTCTCTTATATCTTGAAACTCACCTGTGCACATGACAACTGGGCTTGTTCTCTACTTTCTCATTGCCATGAGGCAACTTGAGTAGATGGCTCTCCATACAGGTGAGTTAATTGTTATGACAATTGTCTGCAGTGCTCAGAGACTTTAGAGTATCATCATGCCCATGTATCACCAGAACTTTCAGAGTATCGTCACACATCCATGCACCTGCGGGAGGAAGGTACTCTCCACACAACAAGTAATCTGGCAGCCGTGTATGAAGGCTGGCACAAGAGTATGTTAGCATGGTCCTGAGCATGCAAGGTTCCCTCAGGTATAAAATGGAGATACCGCATACAGAGCTTGGCCCATGACCCATGCCTTGTAAATGGTATTACTAGTATATAAGGCTGAGTTTCAAGTCAGAGACAAGTTAAAAAAAAATAGTGCTTACGGCAATCTTCCAAGGATTCAAATATAGTTATTTGAGACATTCTAATTCTGTATTCACTCAGTTATAGGTCCTTCTCTCTTCCCCTACCCTTTCCCAGCCCAAGTGTCTGAGAACTCTATAACTTAGGAGTATCCATGCTGCTGGCTAAACCCGAACGGTCTGGTGTTATCTACACTCAGCACTTGTTTAAAGTAGAGAACTAAGACCATCTCTCCTTTAGAGACACATACCTTATAATATTGCTAACATATCAACACAGAGACCCTGAAAGTTTCAAAGTCCATAATTCTATGGCCAGAGACTCCCTCCTCCGTAAACTTTATATGGAAGTACAACATAAGGCATAGAAAATGAACTCAAATCATAGTGAAAGGCTCAATAAATCTTCACAAAACAAGCCTGTGTAACCAATATCTATATTGAAAAAAAGAAAAGAATAAGACCAGCCATTCCAAGACCCCTTCAAGCCACCTTTTAGTTGAGGTCCCCCTCCATGCAAAGTAACCACTATTCTGTCTTTTAATAGAATAAATTAGATTTCTCTATTTTGAAGTTTATATGAGTAGTTTGGGGTTGAAGCAGGACTCCTTCCTTTTATAACAGTATGGAACAGGTGAGCAAAGGGAGCAGCTAGGATTTGACTTGAGCTTTGTGTCCCAACCCTGGTCAGAGAAGGCAGAGCAGCCGAGAGTCACAGAGCAGAAATAATGGAGCTCCAGATGGGGTGGTGAGATATATGACAGGAGTCCCCAATCCCCAGGCCACAGACTGATACATGGACTGTTAGGAACTGGGCCACACAGCAGGAAGTGAGCAGCAAAAGCCAGCGAGTAAAGCTTCATCTGTATTTGCAGCCACTCCCCATCGCTTGCATTATCACCAGAGCTCTGCCTCCTATCAGATTAGCAGTGACATTAGATTCTCACAGATAGGATTGCAAACCCTATTATGAACTGCTCGTGCAAGGGATCTAGGTTTGTGTGTTCCTTATGAGAACCTAATGCCTAATGATCTGAGGTGGAGCTGGGGTAGTGATTCTGGGGAACAGCTGCAAATACAGATTAACATTAGCAGTGAGGTTTGACTCCACATTCCCCTACTCCCCACCCCAGTCCATGAAAAAAATTGTCTTTCATGAAACTAGTCCATGATGCCAAAAAAGGTTGAGGATTGATGATATATGAAATATTTAATGAGGATATGAAACGCTCTCTCCATTAGAGAAAGTGAGTTCCAATACTTTGACTGATATTGGTATACCTATACCATCTTTCTGTTGATTAGTGTTTGCCTGGTAGTATCTTTTAAAATATCTTTTTACCTTCAATATGAGGATGTTTCTCTTGTTAATACTCCTATTTCCACTGTCTTGGAGGACACTGAACCTTAGGAGTCTGAGGAAAGTATATTTCTTTCCACTACATGGTGAGTTCTGGGAGGGTGAGGGCTGTGTCCTTTATTCTGGACACACTCTGACCCTCTGCCACTTCTCACCCATGCTGTTGCCTCATGGTCTACCAAAGTAGGGGTGTTTCCCATCTCTCAACAAGGTGGGAATTTCACTCTCAGTTACAGTGAAACAGAAGTCACAGGGCACCAAGACACAGAGATGAGTGAAGATGTACTTCGCCTTCTCTGCACACCAATTATCGTGCCAGGTACGACCAGCTAAGCTTCCAGCCTCTGCCTCCTTGTGCCTTTCTTCAACTGCCTATTCACAGCTGTTCTGGGAAGGAAAATATTCCGTCCCCTTTTATCATTTTACTCAGGACAGAAGTAAAAGATTCATGATGACGCTGCATTAGTAGAGCTTTATCTTATTTGAAACACTGATGATCTGAGGTAAATCCATCTTTTTCCCAATTTTTCAAAGAAATGTGTGTCAAGTATAATTTTAAAACAGAAAATTTTGGTAATTTAAACATGGCAGGCCAAGGCAGGAGGATTGCTTGAGGCCAGGAGTTCGAGGCCAGTATGGATGACCTAGTGAGACCCTATCTCTACAAAAAACAAAAAATTAAAAAAATTAGCTGAATGTGGTAGTATGTGCCTGTAATGCCAGCTACTTGAGAGACAGGCAGCAAAATCACTTGAGGTCCGGAATTCAAGATCAGCCTGGGCGATACAGTGAGATCCCATCTCTGCAAATTAAAAAAAAAATATATATATATATATATATATATAAACACTACATAATTATAAGAAAGAACATTTCAATAAAGGACATTTACACACTGCTTAAATCTTTTCCCTTTATGCAAATGGACATGCCATTATTGGAAGGGGTGCATGGGCCGTAGAAATGTAGAAAATTTCCTAAATTAGAAAATTTCTCACTTATGAAACTTGATACATGTAATATCAGGTGGTCTCATGATCCTTCTCTGGAGGAGAGACTTCCTGACAGTTTCCAATGGACTTCAGTAATGTTTGGAACATAAGGTGCTAAAGGATGCGTTGAAATGAATGAAGGATAATTTCTTCTCCTCCTGGGTCCTAATCTTCCCATTTCTCTTGATTACAACAGCTCCATTTACTGGGTGGATGGGCCATATATCTCTGTAAGTTCACAAGCAGCACCCAATGTAACTAAGACTAAATTCCCCACCCCCTTCCAAGCTCCTCACCCACTTAACATCCAAGCTCCTCACCCACTTAGCATACAACTCTTTATACCTGCTGCGGTTAAAACAATCCAGCAGCCTGAAATAAAGATCTCTGAAGTTATATAGTTTGTGTGTGGAATTCTCATTTAGGAAGAGCAAGTGAGCATCCATCGGAGAGTGGAAAACAACGTCCTTTGACATCTTACCTTTCTTCAACAAGGGATGACATTTCTTTTTGTCTTTCCTCATGGCTAAGTCAGAGTTTTGACTAAGTCGTTGGAATAGCCTCAGCTGGCCAGGGGAGAAGCTGTCTGAAACTTTTTTTTTTCTTTTTTTTTTTTTGAGTTGAAGTTTCACTTTGTTGCCCAGGCTGGAGTGCAGTGGCACACTCATGGACACCCCAGTGTCGACGTGCTGGGCTCAGGCGATCCTTCAGCCTCAGCCTTCCAAGTAGCCAGAACTACAGATGCACACTACCACGCAGCTAATTCTTTGATTTATGGTAGAGATGAGGTCTCGTCAAGCTGCCCAGACTGTTCTCGAACCTGTGGGCTCAGGCAATCTTCTCACCTCGGCCTCCCAAAGTGCTAGGATTACAGGCCTGAGCCACTGCACCCAGCCTGTCTGGAACTTCTTAACCAACCCCTGTTGTCATTGAGGACTAGATGGCAAATCAATTTCCCCTCTTGTACGAATTCTCAACCACTGGTGTGCAATGCTAAAAAAGAGTCCAAGACCATCTCTAGGCTCAGTAAAAAATTGTTTCCTGGTTTCTTGGCCATCCCTGCCTTGGTTATTGTAGTGAAAAAAAAAATCACCCAAAACTTGGAACTAAGGCAAAAAAAACTGTGTCTTGTTTTTTAGCATCATGTAGACAATGCCAGAGCATCATCTAAAAGCCCACATGAGGGTCATCTGGATTTCTGAGAAAATATGACTTTGCTTGCTTACAACTTATATCGTGCCCCAGCTCTCTAAAAGTAGATACTCATTGGGAGAAAACTGATAGGGTACAAATTATTTTTTATCCAGTAGAGACGCAAATGATTTCTCTTTTTTTGCCATATTATTTTATTTTGTTAACTTTTAATTTTTTTTTCTTTTAAAGTTCAGGGTTAGGTAACCCTGCCCCTCCCCCCACCCCCACAGTCTCCCTCTACTGCCAAACCTTTTCTCATAGTGTTACGACAGTTATTCAAAGTCCACTTATGAGTGAGAACATATGCTACTCAGTTCTTTCTTTCTGTGATACATCACTCAGTATTATAGACTCTAAGTTCATCCAGGTTGCTGTGAAGTTCATGATTTTGTTCTTCTTTATGGCAGCATAATATTCCATCATGTATATGTACCACTTTTTTTTTTTTTAATCCAATCCTCTTTTGATGGGCAGCACAGTTGGTTCCATGTTCTTGCTATTGTGAACAATGCTGCAATAAACATACTTGTGCGGGTAACTTTTTCATAGAGTGATTTGAGTTCTTCTGGGTATATTTCCAGCAGGGGGATTGCGGGGTCATATGGGAGGTCAATTTTTAGATCTTTTAGTAATCGCCACACTGTTTTCTACAGAGGCTATACTAGTTTACACTCCCACCAAGAGTGTAAAAGTGTTCCCTTTTCACCACATCCTCTCCAGCATCTGTTGTTTTTTGAGTTATTCATGATGGCCATCCTGACTGGAGTTGGGTGGTAACTCAGTGTAGTTTTAATTGATGCAAATGATTTCTATCTAGTAGAGAATATAGCCCCAAAGATTATGAGTGCATTGCTCCATAGAATCTTAACCAGTTTTGTATCTAGTTTAGAAATCTATTTCTAGTATTCTTTTTTAAAGAGCATTCCATTTTATGTATCAGTTTTCATCTCTTTTCTGAAACCAGCTGTGCCATCCTGCTGGTTCTCTCATTAACGAGTTAAATAAAATTTTGATGCATGCTCGTTATGTATTTGTATGGGATTTTAATATTTTCTGAAAATTATTTCTGGATACTGTGGCATTGAAGTCATGAGTTTTCCTTTACTAGCCTGGAATCCAGGGGAAGAGGGAGCTCTGAGGATGTTGCCTACACAGGCTTGCATTCTGCAGCCCACCCCAAGTTCTGCATGCCAGAGGGCCACCTCTGAAAGGAGCGATAACTGTGTGTTATCAGTGGTCTGCTTGGACCACTCAGTTATCTAGAGATAAGAAAGATAGTGTTGTCTTTCAAAATCAAGGGAGACTTCAGTGACCTAATGAAACTCCACCAGCATTATTATTTTTTAATAATTTTTTTATTTTAAAGATGTGGTGTACAATTCAGGGTTAGGCATACAAATGTTCATTATGCAGGTACCCTTGTTGATGAAGTGTGACCCCCCACCCCTGGCAGTTTCCCAATACTACCAATCCCACTCTCACCCCGGCAGTTTCCCACTACTGCCAATCCTTTTCTTATAGTATTACGATAATTGTTCAAGGTCTGCTTATGAGTGAGAACACATGATGCTCAGTTATTTGTTTCTGTGATACAACACTCAGTATTATACACTCTAAGTCCATCCAGGTTGCTGTCAAGTTCATGATTTTGTCCTTCTTTATGGCTGCATAATATTCCATCATATATATGTACCACATTTTTTTAATCCAGTGTTTTGAGTTCTTCCGGGTATATTCCCAGTAGGCGGATTGCAGGGTCATAGGGGAGGTTGATTTTTAGATCTTTTAGGAATTGCCACACTGTTTTCCACAGAGGCTGTACTAGTTTACACTCTCACCAGCAGTGTAGAAGTGTTCCCTTTTCACCGCATCCTCTCCAGCATCTGTTGTTTTTTTTAAGTTATTGATGATGGCCATCCTGACTGGAGTTATCCACCAGCATTATATTAAAAAATGACATATCACTTCAAGCCCAGCTCAAAGAGGTGAGTTTAAGTAAAGCTTTGCGTAGTCCAAAGCCTCCTCCAATCACATCTTTCCTAATGGTCTCATGTTTTAATTTTTCTCCCATCATTACTATAGTACCCTATATTTAGCCATATGATATGATTATAATAATGCTTATTGTGTGCTTACTATTTATCAAATTAGTTCTAAGTACTTAATTGAGATTAAGTTATTTAATATTATAACAACTCCATGAGACAGTTACTATTAATGATCACCCTCTCCACTTTGCAGGTGAAGGTACTGAGGTGCTAGAAAAATCGAGTAACATCCTTAAGATCGCATGACTCATCAATGGCAGGACTGAGACTTGAACCCAGTAAGCTGACTTCAAAAATATTAATCAGTACACTATAGCTGCTTTTAAAATTTGGAAGTTGAACAAACTCAACTTTAAAAGTTGAACTCTACTACATACCATCTATGTGACTTTGGGCAAGCTAACTTTCTAAGCCTGTTGTCTTATCTAAAAATGGAGATGATAATAGTACCTACTTCATGGAGTTGTTGTAAGGATCGAATTGGCAAATCCAAGTACAGTAGTCCTCCCATATCCATAATTTCACTTTCAGGAGTTTCAGTTACCCGAGGTCTACTATGGTCTGAAAATATTAAATGGAAAATCCCAGAAATAAACAATTCATAAGTTTTCAATTGCACTCCCAAACCTCAGTCCATCCCACCCTGTTTTTCACCGGGGTGAATCCTCCCTGTGTCCAGCATATCAATGTTGCAGATGTTCCCCTACCCATTCACCACTTAGTAACCATCTAAGTGATCTATCCATAGTCAAGGTATTGCTGAGCTTGTGTTTAAATGACCCTTATCTTACTTAATAGTGGCCCCGGCGCATAACAGTAGTATTGCTGGTAATTCAGATACCACAGAGAAGCTGTAACATGCTTCTTTTAAGTGAAAAGGTGAAAGTTTTCAACTTAATAAGGAAACTGTATGCTGAGGTTTCCCTGATCTGCAGTAAGAACAAATTTTGTATTCATGAAATTGTGGAGAAAGAAAAAGAAATTCATGTTAGTTCTGCTGTTGCACCACAAACGGCAAAGTATATGAGTGTAGAGGGCTCAGTAGATCCTTAGTTTCAGGCATCCCCAGGGGTCTTGGAATGTATCTCCTATGGACAAAGGGGGAACTGCTGTAAATTGCTTAGCAGAGTCCCTGGCAAGTAGAAAGTCATAAATGATTATTAACTTGAAAAAAAAAAGGAGGTAGATTTTTATCAGGAGGAGAAGAAGGTATAAGCTTCCTTGTTGTTCAGACTCCCTTGTGCCCTAGCAGGAGGGAGAAGCATTAGCCAATCAGCTATAAAATACTCCATTTGGATTAGGACGTTACTAACGCCCTGGTTGCAGATTCAAAGCCGCCTCAGCCTTCCCACCACCCAACCACAACCTAGAAAGGTCACACCAAAGTGACCAGCTCCAATCAGATACAAGAGATCATCTACTATGACTACCATGTTTATTGAGTCCTTGCTGTATGCCACACACTGGCCAACCTCTTTGCATTATCATCATAGTTAATTCTCACAACCGTTTTATGAGATTATTATTCCTACTGCTCCTGTTTTTAGAGTTAAAAAAAACAAAAGCAAAAAACAAGACAATCTGAGACGCAGGGAAGTTAAGCAGCTTGCCTAAGGTCAGCCACTAGTGGAACAGCAGGCCTAAGATTTGAACCCAAGTCTGTGTGTCTTATTCAGTTTGGGTTTCTAAAACAAATAACCATAGACTGAGTGGCTTAAAGAGCAAACATTTATTTCTCATAGTTCTGGAGACTGGGAAGTCCAAGATTAAGGTGCCTACAGATCTGGTGTGTGTTGGAGGCCCGTTTCCCGGTTTGCAGAAGGCTGTCTTCTTGTGTCCTCACACAGTGGAGAGACAGAAAAGCCAGCATTCCTCAGTCTCCTCTTGTAATAGCACTAAACCTATCATAAGGACTGCATCTTCCCAACGTAATCACCTCCCAAAGGCCCCACCTGCTAATACCGTCACATTGAAAGTGATAATTTCAACATATAGATCTTGGGAGGACACATTCAGTCCATAACACCAAGGAACTCCAAAATGTCCATAGCATACTACCTTGCTGATCTGCCACCAAGAATGTGATACTTAGAGCTATATCGACCACCATGATTCAAAACACAAAGCAAAATCGAAACACTGCAGGGTTGGGGAAGGGCAAGCAGTCCTTTGACCTTGAAGCAAAGAGAAGCTCCTTGAATACCTACCAGTTCTGTTTGCACACCCCCCTTGTAAGACTCTCTGAAAACATGCTTCCTCAAACATCTCTTTCCCTTTCATCTCTTCTAATCTGCTCAGGTCAGACCCTAGTCTTGCCCTTGCATTATACCCCTGAGTCTTCTCTCTGGGGAAGGCTACTTGAGGACTTGCAATTATGAAGATGTTTCTCAGTAGAGACCAAAACAGAGAGATTGGAATGTCCTAGGGCCTGCCTGGGGCCTGATCCTACTCTAACCTAAGGTGGGACAGAGTCCTGGCCAGAGAGAGAGTGGAGGAGGACAGAACTCCTGGGATGGCACATAAGGGGAAATTCACATGCCATCAATTTCACATGTAGGGACTTTTTGGAATTCTGTCCTTCTTGGAGTCATTCATTCTAAGAGCCCATGAAGATGTGGGGCTGAGTGTTAGGAGTGAGTCTTTAAAAACAGTGGTGATGATGATGATGATAATGGTGATGATGCTGATATGAATTAGAACGCTGTGCTTTCAAGTAACAGAAACTGTTCTGACTGTCTTTTACCAAAACAGGGGTTTTTAAAAATGTATATAAGATTTACATAATCAGGCCAGCCTGGAGGATCCAGCTTGAAAAGTTGGATTGGTGGGAACCAAGTGTCTCCAAAAGGCAAGAAAATGAGAAACACAACTGTCATTTATGGGAGATTGCCACCATCACACTTCATATCATTCAGTCAACATTTCATGTCCTAGGAGGGTCCTGTGTTTGTTCATATGCCCAAGTCTTAAAGTTAAAGTGCTTCTGTGGCTTCTGTGGGTAGAAGAAAAGCATTACTTTCCACCAAGATCTCACCACCTGAGAAATGACCCCCAAATAGAAAGGTAAGTGGATGTTGGACAGTAATACTCCCTCCAAAATACCCAGCATTACAATGGCAGTATAGCATATATTGGTCTAGCCCTCTTATAATTTTTCAGACCTGTTTTGCTGGATATTCAAGATGTAAGGTGTACTTTGTGTTCATCAATTAAAATTTCTTGCCCAAACATTTAAACCTAAAAACCATACTCAGACTAAAGAACAGCATGTTCCAACTTAAGCCCTCATCTATATGAAATTAGTTCATTTCAGATAGTCAGGAGAGAAGGTACAGGGCAATGCCAAAGAGAGAGATCGTGTTACATCCAGCAGTGAACCATTACTTGTAATCAAAACAGGAGAAAGAACAGAAAATGAAGTTAAGGAAAGATATCTCTGGGATAAAGTTCCCAGGGCAATTACCTATGGCCAAAACATCTTCACACAGATGGAGTTACCTGAGAGTAACAAATAATTTAGGACAAAAGCCTTGAGTTTGTTTGTTGTTCTTCCCGATTCCCATGATAAGTGGGGATTCTCACCTTAGTCATTTCTATATTTTGCAATATGGTAAATAAGCTTTACTATCTTATCATGATAGACACAATGTACCTTATACTGTTATCCTAGCCAAGCATAATTCCAATAATCTAGATCTTCCAGTGATCAGGTAAAATCTTTGGTTTCCATCCTGAAGCTCAGTAAGGAGTTTATCTTGTTGCAGAGGGACTGTGCTTACAGACATTGGGGATAAGACCCCCAAAACACATTTTAACAGAAAAATTACTTTTCTGAGGCAGAGGGCTGCAGGATGGTAGTATCACCCACCCTCACCTCTTTCTCTCTTTAACCTAGTCTCATTGCTTGCTTTCTCCCCTAGGATATTGAGGCATTGCTTATTTTCTCTGTCAAGTATTATTTTATTCTTTATTCTTCACTGAATCTGTCCCTAGAGTATGCATTTGTCAGGAATTAATTGTTACAGGAAAAAACCTAGACACCCAGCTTGAAATAGTTTTTTAAAAAAATTTATTGGCTCACACAACTTGGAAATTAATCCAAAGGGTAAATCTGCAGGTATGGCTCAATCAAAGGGCTCAAACTATGCCACTAGACTTGGGCTTGTCTTCATTGTTCTGCTCCATTTCTATCCTGGCTTCATTTCTACCAGGTTCTCTTCACTTGGTGGACTCTAGAAGCTTCAGTTTACCATGAACACTACAACTCAGCAGCTGAAAAGAATAGTCTTTTTCTTCCAGTGCCCATCAACAACCTCCCATCAAAAATCTTTGATTGGCCCTTCTTGGGTCATGTGCCCACTCCTGAACAAATCACTGCAGCCAAGGGTATAGGTCAATTTGCTATACTGGGTCACATGCTCACTCCTATGGTGGGGAGGTTGGGGTCCTTTCAAAATCCCCAAAAGAAGGAATGCAGAACAGGCAGAAGAGTACACAACTTTACACTGCGAATATATTGAGGTCTCTCTGTCTTTAACCTTCAGATTAGTTCCCAGTTTCTCTCTCTTCCTTCTGTTTCTCTTTCTTTCTTTTTTTTTTTTTTTTTGAGTTGGAGTCTCACTCCATTGCCCTGGTTGGAGTGCAGTGGCACACTCATGGCCACCCCAGCCTCGATCTGCTGGGCTCAGGTGATCCTTTCCCCTCAGCCTTCCAAGTAGCCAGAACCACAGGCACGCACTACCATGCCTAGTTAACTTTTTTGATTTATTTTAGAGAAGAGGTCTCTCCAAGTTGCCTGGGCTGGTCTTGAACCCATGGGCTCAGGCAACCTACTCACCTCTACCTCCCAAAGTACCGGGATTACAGACTGAGCCACCAAGCCCAGCCAGAAACCCTAGTTCCACTGGATGCTTTTCCTAACTTCTTTTATCCTGGGTCTGCTGTGAGGCTGGTCCATTTCCCTGCCAACAGCACTGGGAAAATAGAGAAAGGGAAGAGAGAAACAGAGGTTTCCCATCCTCACTTTAGCCCTGGCTCAAGGCTGTCCACCTGGCTCCTCCCCCTCCCCACAGGCATCCTGATTCTTCCAAGTTCTCTTCCCCTATTCACTTAGGAGCCGCAGCAACTTTTCCAGATCTCCTTTCTCCCCCCAAGGCTGTCATGATGGGCGCTATGGTCTGAATATCTGTGTCCCCTTCAAATTTATATCTCAAAACCTGATCTCCAATGCAATGTATTAGGAGGTGGGGCCTTTGGGAGGTTCCGCTCTCATGAATGAGATTATTACCCTTATAAAAGAGGCCCCACAGAGATCCTTCACCTCTTCCACCATCTGAAGACATACGGAGTGGGCCCTTACCAGACACTGAATCTGCTGGCATCTTGATTTTGGATTTCCTGAGGACTGTGAGAAATAAATTTCTGTTATTTAGAAATCACAAAGTCTATGGTATTTTGTTATAGCTGCCTGGATGGACTGCAACAAAGAGGGTAGCACTAAGAGGTTGTCAGTCTTTCTCTGGCTAAATAGGCCACCCTGTGGTTTATTTTGCTCCCAGGCAACCCCAAAATAATGTGGAAGCCCTTCTGCAGGGAACTGGATATGAACTTCTCTGATCTTAGAGGCGCATTGGAGTTTCAACCCCTGGGAAGCTACAGAAGAGAAGTCGACCCTACATTTATGTCTTAGCTCTCTTGATGGCTCCAGTTCTCTCCATTGTCTTCAAAGAGCTTTCTCAACTCTTCTGTACCCTGATCACATACCCAGCAGACCACTTATTCTGCAGCTTGGAGGAGTGGTTCTCAAATGTGGATGTGCATGACTTGAAGGGCTCATTACAACAGAGCTGCGGGCTTCACCTCCAGTGTTTCTGATTCAGTGGGTGGGATCAGTCAAATAATGGTCTTGGCCAGGCTCGGTGGCTCGGCCTGTAATCCCAGCACTTTGGGAGGCCGGGGCGAGTGGATTGCCTGAGCCCACAGGTTCGAGAACAGCCCAGACAACTTGGTGAGACCTTGTCCCTACAATAAATCAAAAATTAGCCAGGCGTGGTAGCACACGCCTGTCGTTCCAACTACCTGGAAGGCTGAGGCGGAAGGATCACTGGAGCCCAGCAGGTCGACGCTGGGGTGGCCATGAGTGTGCTGCTGCACTCCAGCCTGGGCAATGAAGTGAGACTTCATCTCGAAAAAAAAAACCAAAAAACAAAAAACAAAACAAATCTTTAACAATGATAAAGCCTCACTAATCCTCCAAATCTGTGAATGTGTTATCTCACATGTCAAAAGGGACTTCACAGATGTGATTAAATTAGAGATCTTGGGGTGGGGAGATTATCCTGCATTATCTGGGTGGGCCCCATATAATCAGGAGGATCTTACCAAAGGGAAGCAGGAGAGTCAGGGTCAGAGAAGATGTGACGATGAAAGTGGAAGCTGGAGTGATGCAGCCACAAGAAAAGGAATCCAAGCCCTTGGAAAGTGGGACAAGAAAAGGATTGTACCCTAGACTCTCCAGAAGGAACACAGGTCTGCTGACCACTTGATTGTAGCTTTGTGAGACCCATTTCAGAATTCTGACCTCCATAACTGTAAGGTAATAGATTTATGTCGTTTTAAACAGCTACATATATGGTAATTTGTTACAGCAGCCATAGGAACAAGATATACAGAAGATTCTCAGGTGTTGCTGACACTTCAGGCCCAGGGACCACGCTTTGATAACCACTCGCTTTTAGAGAAGCACACAGTCCTCAGTGTTCTTCCAGACTTTGGACTGAAGGTTATGTAAATCACTTATTCTCTCAGCAACACCTGAATCATGCAAATGGGAGCTATGGCTTGAACCACACTTATATCTAGAATGTGCTTCTAATGAAAATCAACACTTAAACGTTCATTTTCTTTCTTTCTGTTCCGCCCTGAAGCAATGGTGGAGAGCCACCTGGCAGTCAGCAGGCCTAGCCATTGCAAATATATTGTATAAGGTGGGCGTGGTGACTCGTGCCTGTAATCCCAGCACTTTGGGAGCTGGAGGTGAGGGGATTACCTGAGCTCAGGAGTTCAAGATCAGCCTGGGCAACATGGCAAGACCTCATCTCTACAATAAATCAAAAAATTAGCTGGGTGGGGTGGTCCACACTTGTGGTTCCAGCTACTTGGAAGGCTGAGGCAGAAGGATCACCCGAGCCCAGCAGGTCGAGGCTATGGTGGCCGGGAGCCTGGATGACAGAGTGAGACTCTGACTCAAAAAAACCCCAAATCAAAACAAAACAAAAATATATACTGTATTGACATTTCATAGATATTTATCTCCCTACATGGTTATTTATTCTTTTCTTTTGAGGAAAATTGAAGAGCATTATCATTTTATCTATTCTCACAAAATCTCTGTGGAAAATAGTAGAAGAACCCAAGCATTCTAGAAAGAAAATGGAAGTTTCACAATAAGCATGGTGTTCTCATTTCCTTTCTGTACCCTCTACTCACCAGCTCCTCCCCTTTCACCACACCCAACTGACCTTGGTCACACCTTTTTTATTCTCTGACATTACTCCCTTAGACAAAGCTCCTGCAGGTAATAATGCTGACTTTTCCATCCTGGAGGTGACAAGGATGGTTACTATGGACAGCAAACCTGCCAGCCACATGCCGTAGATCTACAGAGAAGTCTCCATCTTCTTCCTTTCTCGAGTTCAACCTTGATTGATTCAACCTGGCTCTGTCTTTTGCTAGCTGTGTGACAGTGAACCTCTCTGATTCTTAATTCCCTTGTGCGTTAATTAAGGGGGAAGATACTTACCTCAGTTCTCTGATGAGAACTAGATGAAAGGATATCTGAAATGTGTCCATCCAGTGCATAGTAGGTACTCAGTGAACGCTCTCCATGGTGCTCACGGCTATGCTTCAGCCTTCTCACTAATAAGCCCTACTCAACCAACAAATTTCACAAATGAATGCAAAGTAGGAAACAGCTTTAATGGGAAGCTCACAGTCTCCCTTTCATTCCAAGACTAAAATATTTCCCTCTCCTTTAAGGACCTCCACTGTCTATGTGGTCTCATTCTTCCAGTTAGGAATGCTTAGAGCACTGGGCATGAACTTTCCTTGGCCATATACTTTCCTTGTAATGTAATCAAATAGGACAGTAGGGGAAAAGGAAGCAAAGCACAGCCACAGGTAAGAGGATTTCCCTGGTGCATAAAAAGCAAAAGGGCTCTTAGCGGAGACAGCGTGCTGGATGTCCCCCAGCACCGGAGAGATGTCTGAGGAGGACTTCAAGTTGATGAATTGCAGGAAGTTCCGCTGTGCATGGATGTAGTCCTGGCCGTAGTCCTCCTGCACCTCACGGGGGAGGTGATCCAGCATGTGCTTCTCTAGCTTGTCCCACACGTCACTCGTGCCTGCGATGCCTGAGGCCAGAGGAAAGGAAGGGTCAGGTGATGGAAAACCAAGCCAAGTCAGGGGAGCAGACACTTGTGAACAGGCCTCTGTTGGGAAGAATGGGCCTCTGCTGGTGCCTTTAAAAACATGTGCTTTGGCCGGGCTTGGTGGCTCAGCCTGTAATCCCAGCACTTTGGGAAACCAAGGTGAGTGGATTGCCTGAGTCCGCGGGTTCGAGACCCGCCTGGGCAACTTGGCGAGACCTCATCTCTATGATAAATAAAAAATTAGCCGGGCATGGTAGTGCGCGCCTGTAGTTCCAGCTACTTGGAAGGCTGAGGCGGGAAGAAGCGCCAGAGCCTAGCAGGTCGAGGCTGCAGTGGCCGGGAGCGGCCACTGCACTCCAGTCTGGGTGACAGAGTGAGACTCCAACTCAAAAAAAAAAAAAATGTGCTTTATAATGGTATTTATTATCATTTTTAAAACTATACACAAAAAAGTTCACAGATGATTGGATTTTCACCAACTGAATAACTCACATAACCAACAAACAGATCAAGAACAGAAAAGGACCAGCCTTGAAGTTTCCCTCTCAGTCTTCTCAGTAACCACAGTCCTGGTTAACAGAATAGATGCATTTTGCCTAGTTTTGAACATTATATAAATAGAATCATAGAAATTGCACGTACTCTTTTTGTTGGCTTCTTTATTCAACTTTTGCCATCTGTATATATTTTTCCTTTCTTAAAATGTGTATACATTTTTGGCACCCTCTGTATTATACTGTATATTTTATATTACGTATTACATTAAAAGTCACCAAAAGACACGTAGTAGAATGTGTATGGCAGCAATATTTGTAAAAGCCCAATTGAAAACAACACAAATGCCCATTACGGTATAATGGATACATAGTTCATGGCATTTGTACACTATGGAATAGTATGCAGCGAGGACAATCAACACACAATACATGGGCGAATCTTACAAACAATGTTGAATAAAGAAGCCAGCAAAAAGAGTAAGTGCAATTTGTATGATTCTATTTATATAATGTTCAAAACCAGGCAAAATGCATCTATTCTGTTAACCAGGACTGTGGTTACTGAGAAGACTGAGAGGGAAACTTCAAGGCTGGTCCTTTTCTGTTCTTGATCTGTTTGTTGGTTATGTGAGCTATTCAGTTGGTGAAAATCCAATCATCTGTGAGCTTTTTTGTGTATAGTTTTAAAAATGATAATAAATACCATTATAAAGCACATTTTTTTTTTTTTTTGAGTTGGAGTCTCACTCTGTCACCCAGACTGGAGTGCAGTGGCCGCTCCCGGCCACTGCAGCCTCGACCTGCTAGGCTCTGGCGCTTCTTCCC
>CAUYQG010228338.1:0-18587 GCA_963574415.1 Tarsius wallacei | reverse complement strand
AACTTTCTATTTTTAAAAAAGATTATTAAATTTTCACAGTTTCATTGATATGTTATGAGATGACAAACATATTTCCTTATTTTCCTCTTTGTTGTTATTTTTGTTTAATATCAACCAGAATCATTTCTTTCATTCAAAAGTGAAAACTGTGTTCATCAAAATCCAGTTTAAGGTGAGAAACAAAGGCATAATCAAATTGTGTATGAGAGACTGTATTCTATATAGGCATATAATAAAGCAGGACCAGAAACAACGGTGAGTTTTTAATAAGCAGATCTTGAATGATTATCATAATACTATAAGAAAGATATTGGAAGTAGTGGGAACCTGTCAGGTGAGGGGAGTAGGATTGGGAGTTGAGGAAAACTGGAAACTACTAGGGAAGGGAGGAGCACACCTCATCAACAAGGGTACCTGCAAAATCGTTTATATACCTAACCCTGAATTGTACCCCACATCTTTAAAATAAAAGTTAAAGGTTAAAAAAAAGTAAATTTTTGTATCTCAGTGTTTATGAAACCAAATGAAAGCCTTGGTTTTACTGTATTAATAGGGATAAAGAGGGAATACTCAAATTGAATCAGATACCTTGAAACTGATGCCACCTCATTTCTTATGTATCATAGTAAAAATCATTCACTCTCTTTGAACTTTTCAATACAGTAGGCACTGTGAAGAAAACTATCTCCATCACAACAAGGAAATGTTAAAAACTTCTTTGCCATTATAAGTATATAACTTGTTATAATTTGTACAACTGCTTTGTTATAAGAAGTATAATGTAACTTCTTTGCCATGTAATATAAATGCTTATAAGTAATAATATATCTAAGTGGTTTGTAAATATCAAGGGTATTCAGAATTTAAGTTAGTCTGTACTTTAAATAAGGTTAAAGTTAAAATAAATGTCAAAGTCACTCTTGGATAAGATAATTTGTCATGAAAGACAAATCGTAGACTATGGGAAGTAAAAAGAGGACCATGTTGACTGTGTTTTCCATGGACTTCATTCAGCAAATGAGTTATTCTATCTCATTACATCTTATCTTTTCAGAATCAGTCTGAACACTAAAAATGTAGCCTTCTCTGAAATGAGATGCTCATTGAATCCCCTTCCTACTTTGTGTTTTGCAGAGCATTAACTTTGTACTCATTCATGTTGCCAGAAATTAGGGCCATCTCGATGGCTTATTTTTACTACTCCAGCTTTCAGAAAGAATCTATGTTCCTACAAAGGAGAGACTCTGTTTGTGTGGAAGAAGGCAATTTAAAACAAATAAAAGTAGTTACCTATAGGCTTCAGACCCATTTTTTTGAGCTCATACAAACCCACATTACATATGTGCATCACTTCTTTTTCAAATTGTCATACAGGATCGGACACATCTCACTAGGAGGAGGTAATTAAGAGAAGAAAAGTGGTGGGCTCTTCACTCTCATTCCTCTGGGCAGAGGCAGTCAATGTAGATTGGCATTTCTGAAGAGGGTCTTCCTCCACTATCACCTCCCTCTTTACAGAGCAAGTAACATTATTAGTGAGGGGACACACGCACATCCTAGACTTAAGGCAATATAGATTCGGAATCAGTTGTTTATAGAAATTGTCTGGTAATGCTGGCTGCCCAGAACCTGGGACTCTTGTGAAATTGCAGTACCCCTAAAAGAATCCTGTGAATCTCATAAGAAGCTGACCTTGGATGTAGACTCTCTAGCTTGGAAATAGACTCCCCATCCTGCCTAGGTTAGATTCTCATCCAGACCAACTGAAGGAAGTTTCCAGGGTTATTTTTAAATGCCCTTGGTTTTTGTATTTCACAAAATGGCACCAACACATCTGTATAAATTTGCTCTGAGTTATCAGGGACATCAAGCACATTAAACCAAAACTGGGCCTACCTACACTACCAATCAATTGAAAAACATACTAATATAATCAGGTTTTCCTACCTGTGGATTCAGTTGCAGTGATACCTTGAAATTCTCTGAGTTTTCTCGTATGTCTATAACCCAAGGCCATCTTTTCTCAGTTTAAAAATATGCATATTTGTCTGGCCATGAAATACCCCTTCATTTCTAGGTGGAAAAGGGGAACAGTGTGCTCAGAAATAAAGGATGATCTTGAAATAAGGAACACCCATGTGGAACCATAAAGAGAAACCAATTATTTACTGCTAGTGGGAGAATAGGTCTAGAATTGAGACTGAACTATCTGCAGATACAAGTTTTATGTGCTACAGACTGGTCAAGTGAAAGACAGAACTTAGAAAAAGGTATATGCTATGTGAAACAAGATCATTGTTTCATGATTAATTAGAAGCAGACGGCATATAGACTTGCAGTTTAGAGTCAGCAAGGTAAACTAGTGCTTTATTCTCAGAGTTTGCCATTCTTTGTCCTGTTGGTGTTGCAAAGGGAGTAGCTCTTGGTCATGTAGATGTTTCAGATAAAAATTGTATCCATTTACAAGAGCAAAGTTGTCACAAAAATCACAGAAGGAGCAAAAGCATTTTGAGCATTGCCTCTGACATTGTGTACACTGGGGAGCAAAGTCTTTGACTTCTGGACAAAGTCTTTGTGGAAAGTTCTTGATGGTATAAGATAAAATACTTAGCTGGGCTCGGTGGCTCAGCCTGTAACCCCGCACTTTGGGAGGCTGAGGTGAGTGGATTGCTTGAGCCCGCGTTTTCGAGACCTGCCTGGGCAACTTGGCAAGACCTCATCTCTACAATAAATAAAAAAAATCAGCCGGCGTGGTAGCGCGTGCTTGTAATTCCGGCTACTCAGAAAGCTGAGGCGGAAGGATCGCTGGAGCCCAGCAGGTTGAGGCTGCAGTGACTGGGAGCGGCCATTGCACTCCAGTCTGGGTGACAGAGTGAGACTCCAACTCAAAAAAAAAAAAGATAAAATACTTGCTTATGAAAACTATTTTATTTTAATAGGTACTTAATATAATCTTTTTAGTAGTGTAGCAGGTGCAAATTGATTCTCATATACCAGCTGTATTTTAAGTTTATTTTAAAAAAGAAAAAACCTTTCTGATGAAACTGAATATGTTAATTCCCTTCTTAGCTGGTTGCAATGATTCACAGAATCATTCTTTCTCTTTTTTCTATGGCACTAAACCATATACCTGACTCAGCTACCAAAATCAGTTGATTCATCAAGCCTAACTTCACTTTAAGTGCTACAAAAAGTTCTCCTTCATTTTATAACCTAAACCCAGACTCTGTGCTTATTGTTTCACCAATGTTTTACTCTTGTAGTCTTGTACTTTTACTTACTTATTCAAATAAGGATCTTAATCTTATGCCTAAAATGAAGACTTTTTAAAATCATGTAACCTTCAAGTTACCAAGTGTTCAGTTTTTCAAGTTTCTGTTAAGATTAAACCATGCCTTCTTGAGTAGAAGGATGTCAATTTATGTCTGGTTTAACTCCTTGCCTTTTATTCTTGTTCAGGAAGCACAAGTAGTGTGAGATCAGTGTTTGAAAATTAAGAATTGCATAGTGTGTTATTGGATTCTATTCACCTCCATTACTCAGTGGAATAAGCCTAGCTGTATTTGAGATTCTTTAGTATTATGCCACCCAGATATATGAGAGGTTTTTTGTTTTTGTTTTTGTTTTTTTAGTTGAAATCTCACTACGTCACCCAGGCTGGAGTGCAATGGCACGCTTGCAGCCATTGCGGCCTCAACCTGCTGGACTCAGGCAATCCTTCTGCCTCAGCCTTCCAATAGCTGGAACTACAGGTACGCGCCACCACACCTGGCTAATTTTTTGATTTATTGTGGAGACGAGGTCTCACCAAGTTGCCCAGGCTGGTCTCAAATCCCTGGGCTCAGGCAATCCTCTTGCCTTGGCCTCCCAAAGTGCTGGGATTACAGGTTCGAGCCACCATGCCCAGCCGGGAGATATTTTTTATTGCTAAAACTTATAACTGAAACATTAATAGGAAACTGATAACTGAATACAAACAAGGCCCAATCACTCCCACAATGCTACAAACATCAGCTGGAGAAAACCCCGCAACAGCAAAAAGGCAGATCTTTTTAGCAGTGAGACTGCCATTCAATTCAATTTAACTTTCCACCGTGCATGGATCTTTTATCATTTTGACAAATTTTGCACGAACAATTGTGACTGTTCACCAGAGAATCATGCATACTCATAAATTACAGTATTTTGTCAGAACGTTGCCCTCATGTCTTATTTGGATCATGATAATGAGATCATGAAGGGAAATATGCCAAATACATCAGTTGGCACCAACACAGAAAGGCAGTGTTAAACGATGGTTTGGCTCAGGTAAACATTTTTATACCCCTGTTACTCTGAGGTCCTAACTCAAGGTATCACTACAGTAAGGCCAAGTCTGTCCCTTTCTTCTGTCCCTTTTCTGAAAGATGAGAGGAAAAGACTAAGTCTAGATATAATTTTCTCTCTCTCTCATATAAATATATATATATACTGCATTTAAAATGTATAATATATAAATGCCTACACATGCACATATATATATTCAGATATATATACACATGTATAATATAATGAATTTCAGATCGTCAAAATTAGTAGATTTGCATTTTTATTGGATTGTTTAATTCTGTAACTGAGCACCTTGGAATGTTTTGCGTCATTTAATTACATGCTGGTAATTAAATAACTACATTCAGAGAGAAAGAACACCACCAAACAGATGTCATATACTCAAGGAATGTCATGTTTGCTCTATAGATTAAAAACAACTGTATTAGTTTAAAGTAGGAGATGTATGTTTTGCACAATCTTTCCCATGCTTCTTCTCAAGCTGTATATAATCTATGTTTCAATTCTAAGTCTTTTCCAAGTTGTCAACAGATAGTCACCTATTTCCTTGTAGACAGCATGGTAACTGAAGGTCTGAAATGAGCAGGTCACTTTCACAATCACCACCTAACTACCCTTCCCTCTCACATGGTGCGATTTGCAGCAAACACTTCTCAAAAAACAGAATCCTCTTGCACAAACACACATTCATAATACAATTCATTTAAATTATTTTTAATGGGTGGCTTTGCTCTGACTTGTTTCTCTGTATTTGAAAGTCTGCCTTGTTTATAATTATTTTTGTGAGTATGCCTTATTTTTGTCAAAGTTATCCTGAGAACCCCTAGATGATAGGGATACTGCTTGCCTGTGTTAAAAAATAATAAAAACCCATTGGTTAAATTTTCAAAGATGTTTTTCTGCATTAAAGCAATAGCAATGTTAGTATGTAGGAAAGGCTGTGGCCAACTTCTATGCTGTGATGCACAGTTGTATTTATTATTTGACAGAATACTTAAGCAATTAATAATCTAATTGCTTTAAATTGTGAGATGATAATCACAAGGACCTAGTATTAAAAAAACCAAGATCACATAAATAGTTCATTGTTGAAATCAGATTAAGCAAATAATTTGTTATATAGTGTTTTGGCACAAATCTAATTGTATTTTACTTCAGTGAATATAGTTAATTCAGGTATAGTATAATAAGTGCCCTAAAGACTATGCAAAAGAAATCCCTATTCCTATTTAGAAATAAGGGTATAAAGTTGAAAAATTAAAACATGCTATCACAAAAATTGTCTACATATATTTTTGATTAGCCATTATAATAAATCTTTTAAAAAAATAATTCAACTGTAGTTGATGAGAATTGGGCATCTTCAAAATCATTTTTATATATATTTTATTTAGTAGTGCCATAACACCAGAATTTTTTGATGATTCAAACAAAACAACAGCAAAGAAAAGAAATATATGAATTAAAATATTTGTCAATATGTTTTCATATTTTAAAACACCCACCACAGAGGATGGTTCCTTTATGTATGTAGAGGAAACATTCTAGAATGAAGAATAGAAATTTATTTCATTATGATAACATATTAGGTGTATCCCTCAAAATCTCCTCATCTTCAATTCTATGCCTTCAAAAGAGCCACAATATGAAGTCTACTAATCAGAACTCTAAAGCACATGCATCATACACCTCAGTCTCATACTAACAGTTAGATTATTTATTTAGTTATTCCTATTATATCATTGCAGTAATTAAATATCCTTGTCTGTCAGTTTTCAGTGGAATTGGTATTACAAAACAACCAATTCTATTCTGTCTAATCACTGAAAATACTATCTTGAAAACACCCAGGTAAGACAAAATGTTGATTAGCAGTGACAAAAATAAAGTGCAGATTGTCTTTGTAGCCATGCCTTAAATTGAATGCCAGCAACTTTTTTCTGTCCAATTTAGCAAAATTTTAGTTAATAAGAAACTAATAAAAGTGCTTATAAATAACAGACTTTTTACAAAGCTAAAGCAGATTTTAGTTTCTGTATCCTCAATTCATTTGCTCTAAAGTCAATATTCAGAAATTTCCCTAATATCATATATTTCTTTATGGTCATAATCATTATCAAGATCATCATCATCATCACATTTGTACAGAAAATAGGGTCATCTCATGATTATACAGACAAACAGAAGATATATCTTCAAAAGAGTAACTCAGTGGAATGACAGCAGCAATGGAATCAGGACATTGTTTTATTGCTAATAGAATGACCGTACATCCAGTGACTAAAATGATTTACCCAATGATACAGCCTCAAATTTTTATTTTATTTTTGGGGGCAATAAAATAATGTTATTTATATATTTAAAAATACCATTTTGCAAATGAGTTTTAATCAAAGCACAAATTATACATCAGACACATTATTCTTCACATAAGGGGGGCAACCTCCATGATTCAAGATTCTATGCTAGTAAATTTTGTCATATAATATGTCCTATTAATATTCACACTTTTAAAATATCTAAATAATTGGCTATATAAAAGCACAAAGGATCTTTTTGCCCTGTCAGGAAAGATGTTAGTTGCTTTGTAGGCCTTGTAAGGAATATACTAATTGTCTTATTAAAGATTTTAAAAATAGAAAAGGCTTAAGTGAGTGTATTGACCCATGGAAAAGACATTTAGAAAAGCAACCACTTAAAAGAAAAAGAAAAAGTATCTATTCACATTCATGAATCCAGAGTTTAGGGTTCTAGAATTTAATAAATGTTTATATTATTTTACATATAGTAATATTTTATCATGAACCTTTGAGAACCTGGAACATTGTACATGTTATTAAAATACGAACTTGAATTATTTTTCACTGGATAACGATGCAAGAAGCCATTGTATATTCTGAGACTAGAAAGTTGGATTGTAATTAAGGAGCACCCCCCCAAAAAAAAATTGCTTGCCAAAGTGTAGGATAGAGGAGAGTAAGGAGAGACTAGGAAAAATCATGAAGTTATTAGGGAACACAGACATAAAAGCTCAGTTTAGTTGGGTTGTCTGTGCAAACAAGAATAAAAGAGACACCCACAAATATTTCTGAATCTTTTATTTAAAATTAAAAAGAAAGCATTTATTTAAGTCATAAAACATAGAAGATTTATAGATGTGCAATATTTAAAAGTATGTAGGATAATGATTAAGGATAGACACTCTGAAGTCAAAAAATATATTATTTAAACTATTATTGTTCTTTTGAATTTTATTATTAAATTTAAATTTCTAGAAATTCAATTTAGTCTTTTTAAAATTCATAATTTAAATAATGCAATAAACATTTATTTTAAGTATACAATTCAATGATTTTGAGAAAATTTTATAGAGTAGTGCAACCATCATCACACCCCAATTTTAGAACAATTTCATGACCTCAAGATGTGAATGCATGCAGGTTTAGGGGCAATCCTGATTCCCATCTCCTAGCCCCCACCAAAACACTAAAATACTTTGGAGGAAAGTTGCTGGCTCATATATTAAATATTTTCTAAACTTTTGAGAAAACTGCCAAACTGCTTTTCATAATAACTGTATCCCCCAGCAACGTATGAGGTTTCCAGCTGTTCCATATAGTTACCAACACTTGATAGTATCAATTATTTTCTTATTTTAGCTATTCTTAGTTATGTAATGGTATCTCACTGGGACTTAAACTTTCATTAGCCTAATAACTAATGACGTTCAATACATTTCCATGTGTTTATTGGTCATTTGGTGTGTGTGTGTGTGTGTGTGTGTGTGTGTGTAAAACTGAATATAAAAATGAACAGTGGCTAACCATAGGCAACAATGCACTCTAATCAACAATCTCTGCAGTATTGCATTCAGGAAGCCAAACCTTTGCAAAACTTTTGCAAAAAACAGCCAAAAAAGGTCAGGAATTGGTCAGTAATTGTCAGCTTTCCTCATTTTTGCCTCTTTTTCAACTTAGGACCAAACACAAAAAGTCCAATATGCCCCTAACCCAATCACATTGAATGCTCCGTATCTAGTTATTCTACCTCTAGGTTTTTCATGTCAATAATCCCTCATTAAAGCATACCTGGAAACTTTTCTTTTTCTCACTATAAAAATGTCCTATTTCTCTGCCTACCTTTGAGTCTCTGTCAAAATCAAGTAATAGTGGCTGACTCTCCTGCTGTAGCTGGCTCTGATTAAATAGTTTCCATTAGTTTTCTTTTAGGTTGTCTTCATTTATTTTTAAATTGGTGAAGTAAAATTTTTATGGGTTTTTTTAATGTTTTTTTTTTTGCCTTCTTATTATTAAATTATGTGCTCTTTATTTTGGATATGTCAATAATCAAATACTTGATTTGGAAATATTTTACAACAGTCTCTAACTTGTTATTTAATTTTCTAATGGGGTCTTTTGAAAAATGAAAGATTACATTTTGATATAAATCAATTTGGCAGTTTTTTCATTTATGGATCATACTTTTGGTGTCATATTATAGAAATATTTGCCTAACTCAAAATCATAAAGGTTTTTTTTCTGTTTTATTTTACAAATGTTAGAGTTTAGCTTTTATATTTATTTATATAATAATTTGGAGTTAATTTTTATGTATGGTATTAGATGATGAACTGAGTCAGGGTTTTTTGAAAGGGGAATATGAGTATCCAATTATTACAGCACCATTTATTGAACTGTTATATTTTGCCTTTTGAATCTCCTTGGTATTTTTTGTCAAAAATCAGTTGACCATAAACATATAGGTTTATTTCCAGTCTCTTTATTCTTTTCTACTGTTCTATATGTGTACCCTTATGTGAACACTATTTGGTCTTGATTATTGTAGCTTTATAGTAAATTTTAAAATCTTTTAATGTAAGTTATCCAAGTGTGTTCTTCTTTTTTCAAAACGGATTGATTTATAGTCCTTTATCTTTCTGTACACATTACATAGTACATTTTAGGATTGGTTTGCTAATTTCTATAAATAAACCCATTAGAATTTTCATACAGTTAAATATGTAGAGCAATTCAAGACGAATTTTATTTGTAAGTTGTTCATTGGCATTATATAAAAATATAATTAATTCTTTGTATACTTCCCTATATCTTACAACCTCTCTCTACTCACTTATTACTTCTAATAGATTTTATTATAGAATCCTTAGATTTTTTGCATACAGGATCATTCCATTTGAATGAGTCATCCTTTTCAATTAGTATGCTTTCCATTTTTTTCTTTTTATTTCACTAAGTATTGTAACTTCAATACAATATTGAATAGAAATGGAAGAAGTAGATATCCTTGTATTGTTCCTTATCTTAAGAGTTCAGTTTTTCCTTGTCAAGTATGATAATATGTGTGGGGTTTCTTCTATCTGTCCTGTAACAGTTTGGGGAAGTTCTCTTTTGTTCTTAGAATGCTAAAATATTTCATCATGAATAGGTGTTGAACTTTGTAAAATGCTTTCTTTTTATTGTGCTAAAAACAAGCTTAACATTTACAATTTTAGCCACGTACAGGTTAATGGCATTAAATACATTCACATTATTGTGGAACCATCATCACCATTAATCTCCAGAACTTTTCATCTTCCCAAATTGATATTCTGTGCCAATTAAAAGATAGTACCTAATTTCCCCCTCCTATTAGCCTGTGACAACCACCATTCTATTTTCTGTCTCTGTGCATTTGGCTATTGTTGGTACCACATAAAAGTGGAATTATACAATATTTGTCATTTGTGTCTGACTGATTTCATTTAGCAAATTGTCTTCAAGCTACATGTATATTGTAGCATCTGTCAGAATTTCATTTGTTTTTAACACTAAATAATATTTCATTGTATGTATATACCACATCTTGTTTATCCATTCGCCTGACAACAAACATTTGGATTGCTTCCAACTTTTCGCTACTATTAATAATGTTGATACGAGCATGGGTGTGCATATATCTGCTGAAGTCTCTGTTTTTAGTTGTTGGGGTATATGCCTAGAAGTAGAACATCTGAATCATATGCAGTTTTTTTTTTAAAGAATCATCATATTGTTTTCCATAGAGTTCCATCATTTTACATTGTTGCTAATGATTTATAAGGATTCCAATTACTCCACATACTTACCAATAATTGCTACTTTCTGGCTTGTATATGTATTTTTGGTTATTGGTGTTTTGTCACTTCTTTAAAAAAAATAATAGCCATTCTAATAAGTGTGAACTAATATCTCATTATGGTTTTGATTTGCATTTCTCTATGACTAGCAATATTCTACATATTTTCATATACTTATTGGCTATCTATATATCTGCCTTGGAGAAATGTCTGTTCAAGTATTTTGCCTGTTTTAAATTGGGTTGTTTGTTTTCTTGTTGGTGAGTTGTAAGAGTTCTTTATATATTCTGAATATTAGGCTCTATGAGATATGTAATTTGCAATTATATATTCTCTTATTCTGTGGGTTGCCTTTTCAGTTTGTCGAAAAGTGTTCTTTGTCGAAAAGTGTTCAGTTTGTGTTCTTTGTTGCACATATTTTTGTTTGTTTGTTTGTATCTTTGTTTGTTTTTGAGTTGGGGGTGTCACTCTGTTGCCCAAGTTAGAATGCAGTGCGTGATCACAGCTCACAGCAGCCTTGAACTCTTAGATTCACGCAATCCTTCCACCTCAGCCTACCCAGTAGCTGAAACTACAGGCACATGTCACCACCATCGGCTCATTTTTAAATTGTTTTTGTAGAGATAAGATCTTGCTATGTTGCCTACGCTGGTCTCGAACTCCTGGGCTCAAGCAATCCTCTCACCTTGGCTTCCGAAAGTGCTGGGATTACAGGCGTGAGCCACCATGCCTAGCCCTTTGATGCACGAGTTTTAAATTTTGATTCAGTCTAATTTTGTTGTTGTCTGTGTTTTGGCATATTATCAAAGAAATTATTGCCAAATTCAATGCCTTGAAGCTTTTCCCTTATATATTCTAGTTTTATAGTTTGGGGGTTTACATTTAGGCATTTGATCCATTTTGAGTTAATTTTTGCATGTGGTTTGAGGTAAGGGTTCAACTTCATTTTGTTGCATGTGGATATCCAGTTTTCCAAACACCATCTGTTGAAAAGATTGTCCTTTTCCCATTGAATTTATTGTTAGAAAGGGGGTATTGCTATATTGCCCAGGGTGACCTAGAACTCTTTTTCTTTTTTTTCTGAGCGAGGTCACTCTTTCCTGCTTCTTTGCATGTTTCACAATTTGGGACTAAAAATTATACATTTAAAATAATCTATTGTAGCCACATTGGTGGGTTTTCTTCTATTTTTTGTGGTTTTTTCCTTTTTTTGTTTTATTTTGTTTTTACTATCTTGCCTTGAATTTGTCTGTGAAATCTGTCTTCCAGTGATGTTTCTGCTCAGTTTATTTTTCAGCTTGGTAACTAGAATCTGCCCTTATGTACTAATACATAGCTATTAGTCAATGATCTGAGAAGAGGTTATACTCCAACACCTGAAGCCCATAAGCCTTCAGCAATGTAAATAGATCTGTCTGTGTTTTGGGAAGCCCATTTAAATGTGGGGGCAGTTTGCCTATCCCCCTTGGATTTTACTTTTTAATGGGTTCTTGCAAGGCTCTTTGGCTCCTGTATGTAGATTCTCAGTCACATTCTACATTCATATGTAGAAAATTTATCTCAATGCTTACATGGTTTTCACCTTTCTGAAATCTCCTGTTAATTTCCTGCTGGTTGTCTGCTGCCTCAAGGGGGATCTCAATCTCCTGATACCAGAGTTGCAGGAGTTTCCTACCAATCATTTTCCCCCAATCTTGCCACTTAAAGCTGACAAAGCTACAAGATTTCACATCTGCCCAAAATTAACTCTCCCACTCTGGCAGCAAAGTCGCCTGGATTTTTGGTCAGTCCTTTGCTGGCGAAGCTACCAGTCTCACCAGTCAAGCTGGGGAGGAAGAAGAGTAGCATTCCCAGGTAAGAAGGCGACAGACTCCCACTTTTCTTACCTTCAAATTTTTTCATTTTGTCTTCTTGCTTTGCCTCGCTTTCCCCACTTTCAGAGCCCTGAAATTGCTCTATTTATTTAGTTTTAACCTTTTTTTAAAAAAAGATGAGCTTCACACTCAGTGTTTCCACAGGTAGAAGTTTGTTTTCCATACAAACTGTTGAATACTCTGAAATGCTCTTTGGATTTTATACCCCACCAAAATAAGTCAGATAAAACAATATTTCTATGGATTATATTCTGTTTTGCTTCTTAATTTATTTTTAGAAATTCTGCTATACAAGTTTCTGTTCTCATCTGCTTTGGGGCATCTATATCAACTATGAACACTTACTGATTAATTCTTGCCTACTAATTTTGTCTTGACTTGTAAGTATACAGAAAAGAGTATGACACAGTCCTTGAAACAGAATATCCCACAACCTTCCTGAGGGAAGTGATCTATTTATTCCTTTTTGTGTCTATTTAGCTTTTAAAACTATAATATCTTGTTTCATGTGCTGTTTTTAATTATCTCGTTTTTTACAATATTGTAAAAAGGCTTATTTAAATTGTATAAGCAAAAATTGCAACATCTGAAGTTCTCAGCAATGTCATTCTTTAGCTTGTTAATTCTGTTGATGCTTATTGTGGCTTATTTCCTGGTATTTGTTATACTAGATTATAAGTTCATGTTTGTCTGGGTTTTATGTAGAAAATCCCAGAGTTCAAGCATTAGCACTCCAAAGAGGATATCCTTTTCCTTCGGCTATATACTCATATCCTGCGACACTACACATCTAGCACAAGTTAATTTCATGGCTTGGATTTTTCTGTAACCAAATAGGTAATATAAATTTGATCCCCAAATCTATATTCAGAAAGACTTCTTTTAAAATTCTCAGAAACATTTTTTTAATAACCTAAGATTTCAGGCTAAGAAAGATGAGTATTCTTGTGGTGCCTCTCTGTTGATAAGTGGAAATTTCTGGTTCACATTTTCAGTCATGTTGTGGTACTTTATGGGTCCCAGATTTGTATTCAGATCTGAAGTTCAATTCTGCTTCTGAAGACCCAAACATTTGCCTCAGGTCCCCACAGTTAGCATTAAAGTGCTAGCCTATAGGTTTTAACTTTGTTAAATTACTCAGGACAACCACAGCTTCAAAGTAAGCTTATCATTCCAGTTTCCACATTTTTATTTTTAGGCTCAGTATTTTCCTCTTAATTTGAAGGTGTTGTGGTTTGAATGTTTCTCCCCAAAACTCCTGCATTGTAAATTTAAATGCCATTGTAACAGTATTAAGAGATGCTACCTTTAGGAGGTGATTAGGTTGTGAGGGCTCCACCCTCATGAATAGATTAATGCCTTTATCCCGGATTAACAATCAAGGCGGTGGTCTCCTGTTTATGAATAAATTAGGTGCCCCTTTCTTGTCCATCTTGCATGCTCATTTGCCCTTTTGCCATGAGATAACTCTTGCCAGGTGCTGGCTCAGTGTTCCTGGATTCCCAGCCTCCAGAATTTTGAGCCAAATAGACTTGTGTTCTTTATAAATTATCCAGTCTGTGGTATTCTGTTATAGCAGCAGAAAACAGACTAAGACAGATGGGAACTTGACTATGCACTAAAAACAAGTTGGTCATATTTTATCTAGCATTTATAATTTATTTTTTCTTCAGGTGCTATAAAATGAAATCTTCATATTGGGTTTAGTAATTTTTAGAATTGAGTTCTGAGATTTTCTAAGTAGAAAAAAAAAACATGTATAAGTAATGTTTCTTCACTGGTCTCCTTTCTGATAAGTATAATGTTTTAAATGATGTATTGCAATGGTTAAATCATTTAGAATATTGTTAAATAATTAGGGTGATAGCATTCTCGCTTATTCACAGTTTTAATGAGTGAAATGTATTTTGCTTTATAACTTTGGCTCTGGGTTTGGAATAGTTATCAATCTTAAGAATGTCCTACTTTTTATAGTTTAGTAATTTTTAGTCAGAAATAAACACAAAATTTACCAACTGTCTTTTTAGCACCTATTGAAATGATGACCAGGTTTCAGCTATTCAAGTGACATAATATTTTTGTTAAGCAAGTGACACCTCTTATTACTTCTAGGGGAGGAGACCACACCACTAGGTGTAGCAGTCCCAGGATAACAACCTACTCCATGGTTTGGGGTCAACAAGAAAGATATGATTCACATAGGCACTGAGTGGAACAAGGCTTTACTCACATAGAGAAGAAACAGCACGATTAGCTTCTATAGTGGACATCAGTCTCCCATGGCCTGCAGGTTTTGTCCTGCAGCTGATGCAAGTTGATGGTCTGTGTGCATCCTCTCTTGTTGCAATCAAAGGATCCTGACCCTTCACCCTGGGTCTGAAGCACAGAAAGCTGAGGATGCACCTCACATTATTGTATGATGGCCATACAGTGCATACCCATAAGCAGAACAAAGCACACACCAAGACTGAACAGAAAAAAATACTCCCAAAGAAGACAATATGCTCAGCACATGTTGTGAGGGCTTTTATGTCCCTGTAAGATACTCTTATGTGGCCATTCAGGAGTCAAAATATTGCACACACAAAACTGCCTTTCCCAGCAATTTTCTAATATTGAATCTCTGCATTTCTGAAAAATTCTAACTTGTCAATAAAATGTACATTTTACATACTGTTATGAACTTAATGCTTGTAGACTGAACTCAATTTCATATGTTGAGATCCTACTTCCTCCTCCCCCCAGTGTGATAGTATTAGGAGATGGGGGTCTTTGGAAGGTAATTAAGTTAGTTGAGATCATGAGGATGGAGACTTCATGAGTGGAATTAATATTCTTATAAGATTCCTGAGACTACTTTCCTCTCTACCATATGAGAACACAGTGAGAAGGCACCATCTATAAACCAGAAAATGGGCTCTCACCAGACATTGAATTTGTCTGTACCTTGATCTTGAACTTCTCAGTCTCTAGCACTGTGAGAAATAAATCTCTGTTGTTTATAAGCTATTTAGTCTGTAGTATTTTGTCATAAGACACACACACACACATATATATGCATATATAATGCATTTGTTTTAATTTAGAGCTTTGTGTCTATATTTATATAGGATTTATTTGGAATGTATATCGTCTGAATTATGCTAGTCATATAATTGGAAAGAATTTTTTTGTTTCATTTATTTGTAGAATTTTGAGCTAAAAAATACTTGCTCATTTTATCTGGTAGAACAATGTGGAAATCCATAAAATAAAGTTAGTGATCTCTTCCTACTTACAAACATTTCACACTTTATTTCCACTTTTTTTATGTTTATAAAACTATTTTAAATATATTTTATATATATAAATTTTAATTTTCATGGTTGTTGATTTTATTAAAATAAAATCATTCCACACTATTCATGACTAACTTTTCTGAATTACTAATATATCATTGATCATTCTTTAGGTCTGTATGTATAGATGTATTAAATGCTTTTTAATAGTTACATAATATTTCACCATGTAAGGAATTGCAATTTATTTAAATTTTCCTTGAGTAGATAAATAGGCATAGGAGATATACAAAGACTTTAGTTTTGTTTTGCTTTTATTTGCTCCTACAAACAGTTGATATATTTTTTTTTTTTAGTTGGAGTCTTACTCTGTCACCCTGTCTGGAGTGCAGTGGCACACTCCCAGCCACTGCAGCATCAACCTGCTGGGCTCAAGCGATCCTTCCGCCTCAGCCTTCCAAGAGCTGGAACCACAGGTGCATGCTACCGCACCCAGCTGTTTTTTGATTTATTGTAGAGACTAGGTCTTACCATGTTGCCCAGGCTGGTCTCAGACCCGCGGGCTCAGGCAATCCTCTCACTTCAGCCTCCCAAAGTGCTGGGATTATAGGCTTGAGCCACTGCACCGGGCCAAACAGTAAATATCTTATACATAAACTGTATACAATAATTTTCAGGCTTATAGGATAAATCTTTCAATGTGGGATCATAGTGCAATATATATTGCCAAAAAGTTTCCCAAAGGATAATATCAATTTTACACTCCAATCAGTAAAATATGAGTGACTCATTTATTTTATTATTGTCACTTATATGTTGTATCTCACTATGTATGAAAGACAGTATAGCATACATTTAATTGGAATTTTCCAAACTATGAATGAGATCTGTCATTTTTTTAGGTGTTAATTTTCCTTTTGGACTTCCTTTTTTAGATAATTGTCTTTTTTAACTATAATTTTGTAGAATGAATTTACTTTTAGTTATCAATATGTAGAAACATACCACTATCAGAAACAGTATTATTTTTTATCACACAAGTTGCAAAATCATTCCCATTCTATTGTTTGTTTTTTGATGTTATGATGTTTGGATGTAACTCTTTAAAACAGCAATCATTTTATTGAAGTATAACTTACATATTGAAAAGTTAAAAATCATACTTGTACACCTTAATGACTTATCACAAAGTGAACATAACTATGAAGCAATCACTGAAACAAAGAAATAGGACAACACCAGCAGCCAAGAAATCCTCCTATTGCCTTTCTTTATTCAGTGTGTATTCCCTTATCTCCAACAGTAGGCTTGCTTTTAACACATGGGTCAGTTTTGTCCATTTTTAAACTTTATATATGTATTCATATTTTGAACACATTATGATGTTCATTGTTATGTACAATCAATATTTATTTTGACAAATGTCAACTTTTTATTGCTTTTCTTTCCTATTTTCATATTTGTCCTTTCATATGGTGTCATTCTTCTGCCTGAGCTATTCCCTGTAGTACTTCTATGAATTTGAGTCTTCTGATGATACATTCTCTCTTTTGTTTATCAAAAAAAGTTTACTTTATCTTTATTTTGAAAGATATTTTCACTGCATATAGGATGTAAGTTTGTACTTATTTCAATCTTTTGATGATACTGTTCCATTGCCCTATAACTTCTATCATTTTGTTGAGGTGTCAGCACAAGTATCATTAATCTGCCATTCCTTTGTTTTTAATGCTTCCTTTAAATTTCTTTTTATTTTTTTAAATGATTTTACTTGATGTGATTAAGTGTGACTTTCTTTTGTATCCTGCTTCATCTTTATAGCAGTTTTGAATCTCTGTCTTAATGAGTTTTATTGATTTTATACAATTTTCTGACATTATTTTTTTAAATATTGCACCTGCCCTTTCTCCCTTTTTTTCTTCCAAATTAGGTCTTTCCAACATGTAATATATCTGTTAGCTGTTTTCTCTATTTCTTTTTGTTTGTTTTTCAAAGCTTCATTCTGAATATTTTTTAGATCTATCATTTATATCACCAATTATCTCTTCATCTGTTATAATTTTAACCCATAATTTCAATTTTTGTATTCTTTTGTTCCACAATATAGATCTAGAATTATTTTGATTTTTCTAGTTTGCTAAAATTTTCTGTATTCTCGTGTAATTCATTAAAATATTAATCATATCAGTACACTTATCTGTGCTGGGTAAAGTATCTCAATTTTTTATGTGTAAACAATTGTTTTAAAAGTTTTTTACTATAGATTTAATTAACTATGTTTTACATTGATATGTTATTTCACTTGAATATCCTGATATTATTCCACAGTCTTTAGCCATCCACAAAGAGAGTTGTGAAGCCTGTTGTCATCTGTTTCTTTGTAGGTAATACGTATTTTTTTAAAAATAGCTGATAATTTAAAATACCATTTTAGTTTTTGTTACACTGTCACATCATTGTGATTTGTCATTATATAGATTTATTTTTATGTATTGTACTTAGTAATTTGAGGATACTTTTCATCTGAATAGTTTTCTCTGTTTTT
Source organism: Tarsius wallacei (assembly GCA_963574415.1). NCBI lineage: Eukaryota > Metazoa > Chordata > Mammalia > Primates > Tarsiidae > Tarsius > Tarsius wallacei. Next base: position 446 of record CAUYQG010228338.1, on the reverse strand, counting down.
AATCTTGAAAATTTTTCCTATTCTATTTACTAAAAAATTATTTACCCACCATTTTCATTATGATGCTTTTCTTTAACTCTTATTAGATGTTTTTTGGAGTATCTCAACATTTTCTCAAAGTTGCTTAACTTCTCTTACATGTTTGAAGTTGTACTAGCATTATTTTTGTATTCTGATACTTTCCTCAGTGTTCTTCTCTTTTTTTTTGAGTTGGAATCTCACTCTGTCGCCCAGACTGGAGTGCAGTGGCTGCTCCCCGCCACCGCAACCTCGACCTGCTGGGCTCCGGCGATCCTTCCGCCTCAGCCTTCCAAGTAGCTGGAACTACAGGCGCACGCTACCACGCCCGGCTAATTTTTTGATTTATTGTAGAGATGAGGTCTCGCCTGCCCAGGCGGGTCTCGAACCCGCGGGCTCAGGCAATACACTCACCTCAGCCTCCCAAA
>CAUYQG010228333.1:0-15010 GCA_963574415.1 Tarsius wallacei | reverse complement strand
TTTTGATAAAATCCAGCATTACTTCTTGAAAAAAACACTCAAACGTCTAGGTATAGAAGGAACACACCTCAAAATAGTAAGTGCCACCTACGATAAACCCAATGCTAACATATTGCTAAATGGACAGAAATTTGAAACATTTCCCCTGAAAACTGGAACAAGACAAGGTTGCCCACTCTCACCCCTCCTGTACAACGTTGTGTTGGAAGTCCTAGCTAGGGCAATTAGAAAAGAGTAGGAAATCAGGGTTATCCAAATAGGAAAAGAGGAAGTCAAATAATCTGTCTTTGCTAATGATATGATCTTATATCTAGAAAATCCAAAAGAATCTGTCAAAAACTTGCCACCACTGAAAAAGAGCTTTGACAAAATCTCAAGGTACAAAATAAATGTACAAAAGACAGTTGCATTCTTATACACTAACAACAAGCAGGCAGAGAACCAAATAAAAAGCACAATCCCATTCACAATAGCCAAAAAAAAAAAAAAAAAGATATACCTTGGCATATTCCTAACCAGAGAGGTGAAAGACCTTTACAATGAAAACTGCAAAACACTGCTCAAAGAAATACAAGAAGACACAAACAAATGGGAAAATATTTCATGTTCATGGGTAAGAATAATCAATATTGTTAAGATGTCCATCCTATCAAAGGAAATCTGCAGATTCAATGCAATACCCATTAAATTACCAACATCATTCTTCTCATATCTGGAAATGACAATACAGAAATTCAGATGGAAACATAAACGACCATGAATAGCCAAAACAATCCTTAGCAAAAGAAACAAAGCAAGAGGTATCACACTTGCAGACTTCAAATTGTACTATAAGGCTACAATGATCAAAACAGCCTTGTATTGGTACAGAACAGGCATATAGACCAAAGGAACAGGATAGAGATTCCGGAAGCAAGGCCTCAATTCCTCAACCAATTCATCTTTGACAAAGTCTCCAACAGCAACCACTGGAGAGAGGAGAACCTACTTAGTAAATGGTACTGGGAAAACTGACTGACCACATACAAAAGATTGAAACAGGTTCCCTACCTATCACCATACACAAAAATTAACCCTAAGTGGAACAAAGACCTAAATGTAAAACCTCAAACTATAAGAATCATAGAAAATTCAGGAGACTCCCTTATGAAAATTAGAACTGGCAACCAATTCCTATTCAGAAACCTAAATGCCCATACCTTAAGAAATAAGATAGACAAGTGGGACCTCATTACACTAACAAGCTTCTGCAAAGCAAAAGGAAGCATTAAGAGAGCAGGGAGACACCTCATAGAATGGGAAAAAACATTTGTCAACGGTATATCTGACAAAGGCCTAACATCCGGGATCTACAAGGTAATCAAACGCTCCAAAAGGAGAAAAACAAACAGCCCCATTGAAAAGCAGTCAAAAGATATGAATAGACACTTCTCAAAAGAAGATATACAGGCAGCCAGCAGACACATGAAAAAGTGCTCAACCTCACTCATCATCAGAGAATTGCAAATCAAAACCACAGTGAGATATTACCGAACCCCAGTAAAAATGGCCATCATTAATGAAACAAACAACAGATGCTGGCAAGGATGTGGAGAAAAAAGAACACTTCTATGCTGCTAGGGGGAATGCAAACTAGTGCAACCTCTTTTGGAAGACAGTGTGGCAATTTCTGAAAGAACTAGAAATTGATGTTCCATGTGATCCAGCAATCCCCCTATTGGTGATATACCTGGAGGAACTCAAATCATTCTATAAAAAAGATACTTGCACACGTATGTTTGTTGCAGCTCTATTTACAACAGCAAGAACATGGAAGCAACCATGCTGCCCATCGAAGCTGGACTGGATTTTTAAAAATGTGGTATATATACACGATGGAATATTATGCAGCCATAAATAAGGACAAACATATGGATTTTGCAGCAACTTGGATGGATTTCAAGTTGATCATACTCAGTGATCTATCACAGAAACAAAGAACAGAGTGCCCTATGTTCTCACTCATAAGCAGACCTTGAACAATTATCATAATACTATAAGAAAGGGATTGGGCCAGGCTCAGTGGCCTAGCCTGTAATCCCAGCACTTTGGGAGGCTGAGGGGAATGGATTGCCTGAGTCTACAGGTTTGAGACCAGCCTGGGCAACTTGGTAAGACCTCGTCTCTACAATAAATCAAAAACTACCACACCCTTAATTCCAGCTACTTGGAAGACTGAGGTGGAAAGATCGAGGGAGTCCAGCACGTCAATGTTGAAGTGGCCGTGAGCATGCCACTGCACTCTAGCCTGGGGGATGGAGTAAGACTCCAACTCAAACAAAAAAGAAAGAAAGAAAGAAAGGGATTGGCTTTAGTTGGAAACTGCCAGGGAAGGCGGGTGGGCTTGGCAGTTGAGGGAAACTGCCCGGAGACAGAGGGCCACACCTAATCAACAAGGGTACCTGCATAACCAACATTTGTACACGTAACCCCAAATTGTATCCCACATCTTTAAAATAACAAAATTTTTAAAAATTGATCCATATACAAAATGTAATATTATGCAGTCACAAAAAAAGGACAAAATTATGAACTTCCCAGCAACTTGGATGAACTAGAGTCTATAATACTGAGTGATGTATCACAGAAACCAACAACTGAGTACCACATGCTCTCACTCATAAGTGGACCTTGAACAATTATAATCCTATCAGAAAAAGATTGGCAGTAGTGGGAAACTTCCCAAGTGGAGGGGGCAGAATTGGCAGTAGTGGAAATCTTCCCGGGAGAGGGACACTTCATCAACAAGGGTACCTGCATAATGAATATTTGCATATCTAAACCTGAATTGCACCCCAAATCTTAAATAAAATAACAGTAAATAAATAAATAAATAAATCTTGGTGCTCCTGTGTTGGGTGCATATATATTTAAGGCAAATATTTCTTGCTGGTGGATTGAGCCTTTTATAATTACGTAGTACCCCTCTGTATCATTTTTTATTTTGATAGATTGATTGCTGTTTTGTCTGACATTAGAATCACAAGTCCCACCTTTTTTTTTTCTGTTTGCCTGAAAGTTTACTTTCCATCCTCTATTTTTGAATCTATGGGTGTTCTTTGCAGTGAGATGTGTTTCCTAAACACAGCATATTGTTGAATTGTGGTTTATTTTTCTTTTTTTTATCCAGATTTGTGTTTTCATTTTTGCAGCTGTGCTGTGTGCTCTGTTGGCTCTATGTTTACCTGTACTCTTGCTAAGTGCATGGTCTTTTTTTTTTTCCTGTTTTCTTCTCTGCTTAACACATTCTTAAGTGTCTCCTATAGCATGGGCCAGGATGCAGTATATTCCCTTAAGGACTGGATGTTTGGGAAGCATTTTAATTCTCTGTCACTGATGAAACTTACCTTGGTTGGGTAGGGAATTTCGGGTTGAAATTGTTTACCTTTTAGAACATTAAACATTGGAGTAAAATCCCTTCTGCCTTGTAGTATTTCTGCAAATAAGTGTGGAACAATTTCTATTGGTCTTCCCTGTTAGTAAGTCTGACCTTTTTCCTTCACTGCAATTAGAATTTTTTACTTTATACCTACTTTGTGTAGGTGAATTAGTATGCATCCAGGGGTTGGTCTTATCATAAGGTGTCTTGTAGGGCTTCTCTGAATTTCTTCTGCTTCTTTAGTCACCTCTCTGGCAAGATGAGTAAAATTTTCTTGGATGACTTCAGTAAATATTTGTTCCAAGGTGTTTTCCATTTCCCTTTCTGCTTCAGGGATACTGATCAGGCATAGGTTTTGTTTCTTGATAAAGTCACAAATCTCTTGGAGAGTTTCTTCTTTTTGAGTTTTTTCATATATTTTTGATTGATTGAGTTAATTCCGTATTTTGGTCTTCAAACTCTGAGATTCTTCTGCTTCATCAATTCTGCTGTCTATGCTTGTCAGTTTGTTATTGGTTTCTTGGACAAAGTTCTTTAGTTCTGTTATTTCTGAATATGCTTTTTTTAAAATTTTTTTTTGAGTTGGAGTCTCACTCCATCACCCTGACTGGAGTGCAGTGGCATGCGCCCAGCCACCGCAGCCTCGACCTACTGGGCTCAGGCAACCATTCTGCCTCAGCCTTCCAAGTAGCTGGAACGACAGGCGTGCACTACCACGCCCAGCTAATTTTTGATTTATTGTAGAGATAGGTCTCACCAAGTTGCCCGGGTGGGTCTCAAACCCACAGGCTCAGGCAATCCACTCGCCCTGGCCTCCCAAAGTGTTTGGATTGCAGGCTGAGCCACTGAGCCCGGCTTGAATGTGCTTTCTTGAGTCTGTCCAACTCCATTGTGATTATGATTAACTTTAGCTCTTGCTTTTCTTGATTTTTATTTATTCTATCCATTCATTCTCTGAGCTCTGTAAGTATCTTCTGATTGTAGTCATTCTGAGAGATTTTCGTTGTTTGTGTTCTGATTACTGTTTTATTGAGCATTGTCTCTTTGGCACTTGGGTGTTACTGTGATTTTTTTGCCCTCATTTGTGGCAGTTCTCTTATCTTTCTCTTTAATCCTATTGCTCGCAGAGAAATGGAGAGGCAATCACTCCCGTTATTTGCTCTACCCCCTATTCTTCCCTGAGCCTAGCCTCTGGATTTGTTTGATCTTGAAATAGGGCTGGGGCACTGATATCTCTTAACCATTTTGAGCACTAACTAAGGTAGGGAAAAGGGGAGAGCAAAGATCAAGAAACTACCTATGGGTCACAATTCTCACTATCTGGTGCATGGGCCACCTGAGACTCGCTCTTTGTCATCACACTATATGACCATACAGTGGGTGTTCTTGTATAGCCCCCGAGTCCAAGATAAAGTATAAGAAAATAAAACAGGGAAGAAGGAGAGAAAGAAAAAGAAAGACAGAAAAAAGGAGAAAAAAATTCCCACACTGGTAGTCTACATCCACAAATTTGCTATATCGCATTGAGGGGAAGACCTCCCGCTTGTGGCAGGTTCTGTGACTGTGGCTATCTTCTTCACTGTTGAAATGTGAGTTGTTAAAATCTTCACCCCTCTGCTGCAAGTGACTGATGGCTGGCACAAAAAGATGTGAAGAAGTTACTTGACTCAGTGTCTCCCAGACTCACTCTTCCTTTCTTCTTCTCTCAGCATAGTCACAGTTCCAACATTCAGTTCATGGCAAGGGACTGGGACACTCAACCTCTACGCTGCCCTCCTGATATCTTTAACATATTGCTGGATGGAGGGAGCCAGTTCACTCACCAAATTCCTTCTCTGGTCAGATCCTCCTCCACTGCATGTGTCTATCACCCAACAGCTGACTCAGGACAGGGCATAGATCATCTGGGACTCCACAACTATCATGACCCTCCAGGGCTTCCACACATGGGGAGATCCTTTCTGGGTTCATAAGAAACAGCCCCAAAGCAATGCAGAGTTTGCCATCTGGTCTTAAAGCACTGGTCTGCAGCTCTGCTGAGACCACCCTGGAGTACTTCTTTGCCCAGTCTTTAGACTGGCTGCTCAGTCTCTGACCAAAATGCTGTTCCAACAACACATGAGGTTGGGGAAGATAGTTACCTGTTCGGCAAATAGCTCAGTCTCTGGATCACAGATCCCAGTGACAAGGCCTTGCAGTCTGGCCTGGCACTGAAAGTAGTGGTGATGAGTCCAGGTGCTGGGTGACAGCCACTCTCTACAGCTTCCTCTCTAATAGGACCTTTCTAGTTTTGGCAAATGGCACTCAATCCTGCACCATGGGAAGTACCAAGGTTCAAGAGACAGTGGTTGCATTGTAGAAAGAGCCCCTACCACTTGCTCTTGAGTCTCCACTCAGTCAGATGCTCATGTGCCCAGTTACCATCACGTACTCACACTGACATTCATGCACTCATACCATCACCATCTTCCTGAAACTCTAGTTTAAGTTCTTGAACTCTCTTTTTTATCTTGTTTCTTTTGGTTACTCTTAGTCATTTGCATTTCCATATAAATTCCAGACTCAGCTTGTCAATTACCACTCAAAAAAACACCCCTGCTGGTTTCTTGTTAAGTTGAATCAACAGAGAACCTTTGAGAAAATTGAAATCCTAACAATATTGAGTCTTCAAATGCAGTAACATGGAATGCTTATTTATTTAGAATTAATTTCTGTGTAAAAGTTGTGCACTTTTTTGATAGATTTATTCTTAAGTATTTGATGTTTTGATGTTTTTGTAAATAAGTTTTAAAATATTTAAAACTTACTACATTAAACGTATGATAAACTATTTTAAATAGTTTTCAATTGGCTGCTGCTAATGTATAGACATATTGTTGATTTAAAGATATTAATCTTCCAGCCAATTACTTGGTTAAATTCACCTATTAATTCTAATAGTCTGTTTTCATATTCTCTTGGGCTTCCTTTTTATTTTAAAGATGTGGGGTACAATTCGGGGTTAGGTATACAATTGGTCATTGTACAAGAAAATTGGGGCCTCACTTTGGTCCCCACTTCACCTGGTTAGAGATCAGGTACTCTTATTGATTAAGTGTGCCCCCCTTCACGCCCCTGGTAGTTTCTCACTCCTGCCAATCCTTTTCTTATAGTATTATGATAATTTTTCAGGGTCTGCTTATGAATGAGAACACGTGGTACTCAGTTCTTTGTTTCTGTGATAGATCACCGGGTATTATAGACTCTAAATCCATCCAAGTTGCTGTGAAGCTCATAATTTTGTCCTTCTTTATGGTTGCATAATATTCCATTGTGTATATGTACCACATATTTTTATCCAGTCTACTTTTGATGGGCAGCATGGTTCGTTCCATGCTTTTGTTATTGTGAATAGTGCTGCAATAAACATGCGTGTGCAGGTATCATTTTTGTAGAATGATTTGAGTTCCTCCTAGTATATTCCCAGAAGGGGAATTGCTGGGGTATGAAAGATCAATTTTTAGATCTTTTAGGTATTGCCACACTGTTTTCCACAGAGGATGTACTAATTTACAGTCCCACCAACAGTGTAGAAGTGTTCCCTTTTCCCCGCATCCTCTTTAGTATCTGTTGTTTTGGAGTTTGTTAATGATGGTCATTCTAACTGGAGTTAAGGGGTATCTCAGTGTGATTTTTATTTGCATTTATTTGATGATTAGTGAAGTTAAGCATTTTTCATGTATCTATTGGCTAGATCATATGACATAGCTAGGTCATCTAAACAAACAGAATTTTATTTACTCTTTTCTGATCCTTAACTTCTCTTTCTTGCCTTTAACTTCTTGCTTGTTGCATTGGCTGGAATCTCCAATAAGATGCTGAAAAGTAATTGCTCTAGCAGACAATGTTTTCTTGTAACATTATATATTTCAGAAATGATGTTATCTGTACTTTTGAGTATATACTTATCATTAGGTTAAGCATGTTCCTTTCTATTTCTGTCTTTTCTGACAATTTTTGTAATGATTAACTTAAATTTTATCAAGTACTTTTTTGCATTTATTGAGATGGACATATGATTTTATTCATTTATCCTATTAATGTGATGAATTAAATTAATTGAGTTTTGAATTACCAATAGTGGTAGCTTGTTTGATCTGTCAACTTAGCTAGACTATAGATTCCAGTTATTCAATTACTGTTAACCTAGATATTACTGTGGAAGAATTTTGCTAATGTAATTAATGTCCCTAATCAATTGATACTAAGTAAGAATGATTATCCTAGATAATCAGAGTGGGTCTGAATTAATCAGTTGGAGGGTTTTAAAGTATTGTAATATTGAAAGAGACAGTGAAAGAAGGAGTAAGAGAAGCAAAAAAAAAAAACAAAGATAAGGAAGAGAAATAAGAATAAAAAGGAGAAGGAAGAGGGGAAAAAAGTAGAATACGGAAAAGGAGGAGGAGGAGAAGGAGAAGAAAAAGAAGAAATAAGAGAGGGAATAAAGGAGGGAGAGGGATCATCTTGAGGGGTTATGATTTCAAGATATAAATGGGGGCAGAGAAATGACACAAAAATTCAGACCATAACATGACTTTTGTGCTACCATTGTCATGAATTTTATGTTACGTATGTCATAAAACTTTAACTACATTCTTATTGTTTTTCTTTAAAAATTCAATTATTTAAAGGATTGCCATTCTAAACATACAAAGAACTCTTAAAATAATAACAAAACCCAATTTTCAAAAATGGGCAAAGGTATAGACAGATACCTCAACAAAGAAGATATACATATGGCAAGTAAGCATGAGAAAATACGTTCAGCATCATATATCATTAAGGAAATGCAACTTAAAGCAATGAGAAACCACAACACATTATTATGGTGGTCAAAATTCAGAACAATTAAGCAAGCAAATCCTGTCAAGAATATCAGGTAACAGGAACTACATTCATTGCTGATGTAAATGTGAAATGACACAACTACTTTGGAAGACATTTTAGAAGCTTCACAATTTTACTTTAGGATCCAGTAGTTGTGCCTTTTGGTATATAGGTAAATGTGTTAGAAATTATGTTCACGCAAAACATGCACACAAATACTTGTAGCAGTTTTATTCATATTTGCCAAAATTTAGAAACAACCAAGATGTCCTTCAGTAAATGAGTGAATAAATAAACTGTGACACATCCAAACAATGAAATATTATTTAGTGCCAAATAAAAAATAAGTTATCAAGCCACAAAAAGACAAAAAATACATATTACTAAATGAAAAAAAGTCAAACTGGAAAGGCTGCAATATTGTATTTTTTTAGTTGCATAACACTTAAGATAAGACAAAACTTTGGAGAAAGTAGTGATTAGTGTTTTTTAGTCATCTGGGTAAAAGAATGAATAGGCAACCATGGATTAGCTTGGGAGTAGTGCAACTTGTCTGTATAATACTATTATTGTGTGTCTTGGTCCATTTGGCTTGCTATAACAAAAATATCTTAGAGTAGGTAATTTATAAATAACAAAAATATATTGCTCACATTTCTAGAGGTTAGAAAGTCCAAAATAAATGTGCCAGAAGATTCAGTGACTGATGAGGGCTTGCTCTCTGCTTCAAAGTGGTACCTACTTGTAGCATTCTCACATAGCAGAAGGGACTGACAGGGCTGGAGTGCTCTCTTCAACCTATTTTATACAGGTACTAATCAAACTCATGAGAATTTTGCACTCATAACCTAAACCCTTTCAAAAGGTCCCAACTCTTTTTTTTTCTTTTTTCGAGTCAGAGTCTCACTCTGTCACCCAGGGTGGTATGCAGTGGCACACTCACAGCCACCGCAGCCTTGGCCTGCTGGACTCAGGCAATCTTTCTACCTCAGCCTTCCAAGTAGCTGGAACTACAGGCATTCACCGTCATGCCCAGCTTATTATCATTTTTTTAAATTTATTGTAGAGATGAAGTCTCGCCAAGTTGCCCAGGCTGGTCTCAAACCCTTGGGCTCAGGCAATCCTCTCGCCTCGGCCTTCCAAAGTACTGGGATTACAGGTGTGAGCCACTGTACCCAGCAGCCCCAATTCTTAATATTATTAAATTTGGCATTAAGCTTCAACATGTTAATTTTGGGGGGCCAGAAATTAGATCATAGCATGTGGATACATGTCATTATACATTTTTCAAAACCCGTAGAACTGAACAAGACCAAGAATAAAACCTAATGTAAACTGTGGACTTTAATTTATAATGATGTTTTAATAGTGATATGGAATGTTCATAGTAGGAAAAGTTGTATGTATGTGAAAGAAGAGGTTATATAGGAAAACTCTGTACTTGCTGTTCAACTTAGTTGTGAGCCCAAATATCTGTTCTAAAAAACTAAATATATAACTTTTTTAAATGTTTCAAAAATGTTTAAGTCAAATTTTTTTAAGAGATGTGTAGCTTTCTTCATGTGACTTGTGCTTATGATTTATTGAGCTTCCTGGCTTGATAATTTTATAATTTTCAAAAACTATGAAAAATAAGTATTTACTGTTTCTTCCAGTACCTTTGTTGCCCTCTTTCAGAAATCTAATTTTACTTGATCTCTTGACATTTTCTCACAACTTATTAATGGTCTGTTAATGTTTTTAAACATTTTTTCCTTGAATTTCATTTTGAATATATTCTACAGATACATATTCAAGTTGACTAATCTTTTTAAATTCAGTTTATAAACTTGTTTTAATTTTGTGACTGCATTTTAAAATCTCAGACATTGAAGTTTTCACCTGTACAAATTTGACTTTGGACTTTTTTTCTCAATCACAGAGTTACAGGAAGACTGAACTTTTTTGTAGTTTCTGTATCTCTTTTTCACATGCTCATTCTTTCCTAAATCATTTTCAATATATAGAATAAATTTATAATAAGCACTTTAAGGCATTCATCTACTAAGCTTATGGATTATATTTTCCTTTACTTTGCATGTCTGATATTTTTACTACATGCTAGACATTGCTAACTAGGTGCTGGATATCATGGTTTCTGTTTGAAATATTGTAAAACTTTGTTTTAAGACACAGTTAAGTTGATCCCTTTGAGGCTGACTTTAACCTTTGCTAAAAAATATAGAGTAGCTTTTAGTATTTGTGCTAAATAACTTTTTTTCTACTGAGGCAGTTTGCTTCTAAGTGCTCTATCTGATATCATATGTATTAATAAGTTTTTTCTACTCTGGTAAGAAACTATGCCCAGCCTTATGTATTTCCCAGGAATAATTCTATCTGCTTTTTTGTGGGGTTTCTTTCCTGGAACTTGGACATCTTTTTCATACACATGCACTGATGAATATTCAACTGAAATCTTAAGAGATAATTTTCTTGAAATCTTTGCTGGTTTCCCTCTTTGCAGCTTTCTGGTCTCTGATAGTTTTCCTTGCAAATTCTAGTGCTCTCTGTCCTCAACTTCCAAATAAAAGTCACGGTATCTTTCTGTCAATTCTAGCTACTTTTGCTTCAGAATAATGGACTCTCTTCTGAGCTCAGAAAGACAAAATGGTTATTTTTAGATTCTCCCTTCCTGAACTGTGGCCTGGAAACTCTCTGATGTCATAAGTTAGGGCAATTAAAGAGGTCATTTGGTTAATTTGTTGGTTGGTTAGTTTGTATTTAGGGATCACTTTCTTGTGCTGTCTATTGTTCAATGTCTGAAAATTATGGTCCCCTATATTGTCAGTTTTTAATCTTTTTTTAGGTGTAAGAACAAATTCAGTTTCTATGATTCCATCTTGGCTGTAAATAGAAGTCACATTCCACAAAGTATTTTTGTCATATTTTCATTGTTTCATCCTATATTTTCTAATTTCTATTGCAATTTCTTCATAAACTCAATGGCTTCTTAAAGTCTATTGCTTAATTTTTATATATTTGTGGATCTCTTAGTCTCTTCCTTTAACAATTTTTTTATTTTAGTTCCTCTGTGTATAGACAACATACTGCATGTGATTTTGATTCTTTGAAATTTGTTAATACTTGCTGTAATTTCCTATGAGGCCCAGAATATACTCTCATTTTGTGCATGTTTCTATATGCATTTAAAAAGAATGTATATAAGTTTCAACCCCTGGATGACAACATGGGGAGTTACAGAAACATGATTTTTAGCAAAACAAGAATAAATGCTGGTAACTATAAATTAACCTTAAAAAACTCTGGAAATTTTCCTGAAGGCATTGAGCAAATAAAGAAACATTTTTTCAAGAAAATTCACTGAAACTTTATTAGAACACTGAGAGTTTGTGGTACATAAGCCACAATAAGCACCCTCCCTTTCCCCATCCCTCAGGTTGGTCTGACAGAAGCTTGCTCCACTTGAATATGGCCAAGTAAACAAGGTTTCCTCTGCCCTCCACTTTCAATTAAATATGGTATCACTCTGACAGAGGTCTGGGACTAGCATTTCTCATTTCTTTCATCTTAATGTTGAAGAGACTAAATTTATGAAGAGTCTAGTTAAGAGGTCAGTATTTCCTTCCTCCATCCAGCACCTACTCATAGGATGGAGACTTCATCTTAGGTGCAGCAGGATGAGAGTATAAGGGACCTTCTTATCCTCACCACAGCTCACTTATAAGGCAGACATTATACCTCAGGAGAGGTAAGCCAAGAAGAGCAGAGAGTGCTGCTCCCAACTTACTGCTCATAATAATGAGATATTTCTTTCCTGAAGGGTCAGCTGTCCATAGAAACACAGAAGTGCAAATGTCTTCCCAAATAAATTAAACATATTTGAAACAGGGTATGGGAACTTCAAAGCCAAAGGACACTTTCAAAAACAATGGCTATTTTGGAGTTAAGCAAATAAGAAGTTGTTAGATAGTCTTAATCAAAAACAACAAACTAAACCATCAGACAGCTAGTTTGCCAAAGAAAACAATAAAAAATTGAGCTAAAAAAGTTAGCCTAAAAGATAAATTGGCCTAAAATACTACCCCTCTGTCTTAGTTAGTTAAGACTGCTGTAAGAAAATATTATAAATTGAATGTTTAAGCAACAAACATTTATTTATCACAATTCTGGAGGCTGGAATGTCCAAAATCAAGGTGCTGGCAAAATCAATGCCCTGTGAGGGCCCTTTTCTTAGTTAACAGAGGACCATCTTCTTGCTGTAATTTCACATAGCAAAAAGAGAGAGACAAAGAGATTGTCTCTCTTATTCCTTACAGGGTCACTAATTCCATTCATGTGGGCTCCACCTTCATGATTCAATTAACTCCCAAAAGCCAAACCTCCAAATTCTGTCACATCAGAGGTTAGGGTTCCAATATATAAATTTTGAAGGAATACAAGCATTCAGTCCATAACACTCTAACTGATCAAAATGGATCAGACTGTGGAGCAAATTATGCATCAGAGCACTTTCAGTAGGAAGACATAGGTCAAAGAATACAAAGTTGCAGTCATGCAATATGAAAAAATCTAGAGGTCTAATGCACAAAATAATGACCATAGTTAATAATATTGTACTGTACATTAGAAATGTGCCAAGAGAGTAGATTTTAGGCATGTCCACCACAAAAAAAGAAAGGTAACAATGTGAAATGATGGATATGCTAATTTGCATTACTGCAATAATCTCCTCACTGTGTGTATTTATATCAAAATATCATGTGATATACCCTAAATACATACGATTGTCCAAAAAACCCACACTAGATCAACCAGCTATATATTGGTGTAGAGCCTAACTAAAGCTTGTGTTTGACACCAAATAGAGCAGACAGCTTAACAGAAAGATCAGGGGAAAAAAAGTCAGAGTCCTGCCAAAACCAGTGTTATCTCAGGTTGACTGTGTGCACATTTGAGTTTCTGATGAGCAACACAAAAGGCTTCACAATTGCATGGACAATAAGATAGTTTTAAAATGTCAAACAAATAAACAACAAAAAAATAAGCTTCCAGAGAGAGGGGAGGTAAATCAATATCTAGAATTGTACCAATATATTATCTAAAATGGCCAGTTTTCAAAACATCATAAGACATGCAAAGAAATAGGAAAGTGTAACTCATACACAGGGAAAAAGCAGACAACAAAAAATGTCTGTGGAAAGCACAGATTTTTAGATTTACTATGCAAATATTGCAATCAGGCATTATAAGGGTGTTTAAAACAACTAAAAATCATGCTCTAAAAAGTAGAGGATGCTACTTTGGCAATATATCATCAAATAAAGAATATTTTTTAAAAGATAAAAATTATAAGAAGGAAATGAAAATTCTGGAGTCAAAAACTGTATAACTGAAATTTAAAATTTACTAAAGGTATTAGCACTAGACTTGAATGTCAGAAGAATTAGAAAACTTGAAGACAGATTGATAGCAATTATGCAATCAGCAAAACAGAGAGAACAAAATGAGGAAAAATAACTGGACAATCCAATCAGAAGACAGGGATAGCAGGCCATAAAAAAAAACCATTTGAAACTGCATATTGCCTACAGGAGACACATTGTATATTCAAAGATACAAATAATTTGAAAATAAAAGGTGTTGAAATCCTACTGCCTCAGGCAGTCATGTCTCCATGACTCTAATGAGCACAGTTCACATAGCAGCTCTCAGGGGTTAAATTTGAGTGCCTACAGCTCTCCCATGCTGGAATTGCATTCTGGTTGTTCTATAGATCCTAAATCTTGCGAACAGCTCCACTACCAAGGCTCCACTAAACATTACCCTATGGAAAATTTCTATGGTGACCCTGACCTCCTTACTTCACTAGGCATTCTACAGTGGAGACATTCTACAGTGGCCCAGCCACTGTGGCAGTTCTCTGTATAGGGACTAAGTCTCTTTGAGGCATTATTTAAAATCTAGATGGAGGAAGCCATGCCTCCACAGTTCATGCACTCTACACATGCATAATTAGCACCATACAGACACTGCCAAGGCTTACTGCTTGTGCACTTTGAAGTATCAGCTCAAGTCACACCTGGGCCCACCTGAGCCACCAGTGGAGTGGTCAAAGAGTGGTGCACTGGAATGTAAGAAGCAGAGCTTGAGGAGGTCCTAGCAGTGATCTCAGGTCCCACAGGTGCCTTGGATCCCTCTCCTAAAATTGTTCTGCCTTCAAACCCTAAACAAATTGGGCCTATGATAGGTGTGGCAGACTTGAAGATCTGAGAAATTCATTCAAAGTTATTCTCCCGTTGTCTTGATGAATAGCACATGGCTTTCTTCTGTTCATACTAATCTTGTTAGCAAATGGTCTCTTGGCCAAAACATTGGTTTTCTGTTCTAAGCACACTTTTTCATTCTTTACATGGCCAATTGAAGAATTTTCCAAATCTTTTTTTTTTTAATTAATCAGTATTTTTTATTATCATATTGTGGGGTACAAATAAGGATTAGGTATACAAATATGCTTCGTTCAGATACCCTTGGTGATAAGAGGTGTCTCTCCGTCCCCAGACAGATATTGAGTATCATTAATCCCACCCCCCCTCCCCTCCCCTCCCCGTAATTTCCCACCACTGTCAGTCATTTTCTTATAGTATTATGTTGGATGTTCAAGGTTCACTATATGAGTGAGAACATGTGATACTCCGATCTTTGTTTCTGTGAGAGGTCACTCAGTAT
>CAUYQG010228332.1:0-58838 GCA_963574415.1 Tarsius wallacei | reverse complement strand
GAGTGGATTGCCTGAGCCCGCGGGTTCGAGACATGCCTGGGCAACTTGGCAAGACCTCATCTCTACAATAAATAAAAAAATCAAAAGAGGACTGGATTAAAAAAATGTGGTACATATACACAATGGAATACTATGCAGCTGTAAAAAAGAACGAAATCATGAATTTCACAGCAACTTGGATGGAACTAGAGTCTATAATACTGAGTGATCTCTCACAGAAACAAAAAACTGAGTATCACATGTTCTCATTCATATAGTAGACCTTGATCATCCAACGTATTACCACAAGAAAATGACTAACGGTGGTGGAAAACTATGGGGGGGGAATAGGGGAAGGGATTAATGGCAGTAAATACCTGTCTGGGGATGGGGGGACGCTTCTTATCAACAAGGGTGCCTGAACGAGACATATTTGTGTACCTAACCCTTAACTGTACCCCTCAATATCACAATAAAAAAATATTATATAAAGAAAAAAAAAAAAAAGTCAGCCGGGCATGGTAGTGCGTGCCTGTAATTCCGGCTACTCAGGAGGCTGAGGTGGAAAGATCGCCGGAGTCCAGAAGGTCCTAGGCTGTGGTGGCTGGGAGCGGCCACTGCACTCCAGTTTGGGCAACAGAGTGAGACTCCAACTCAAAAAAAAAAAAAATGCTAAACATAAAAAAGTACTGAGTTTTAGTAAGTTGGTTTGTTTTTCTGTTGAGTATGGGACAGCAATTTGGGAACATACTTTCTGTGCATCCTAGGATTGCTTATTGTGTTTAAAAGAGGCTATGTTTTTGTCAGAGAAGGACAGGCTACAGTGACCATTGTGGTATCAGATTGAAATTGGAGTCATGGAATAAGCCAGGGATTTTTAACTTCAGCATTATTGACATTTGGGTGAGATAATTGTTAGCTGTGGGGGCTGCCCTGTGTTTTTTAGGATATTTAGCAGTATCCCTGGCTTTTTGTGAATAGCACCCTCCTCCCTAGCTGTGATAACCCAAGATATCTTCGGATATTGCCCAAACTGGCCCCTGTAGAGAATCACTGGTAGAGAATCATTGGTTTTTAATATACATAAATATAGAGGCATGTGTGTGCATATATGTACCTGTGGGCACATTCATGTATTTCCTAGCTCTGTCTCTTGAGAGAACTTGGCAGCAATGATATCTGGTAGCAACAAGTACCTTTAGCACCTAGGGGATGGGTTCTGACTACCATTCTTGACTAAAAAGAGTCAAGGCTTTTTGGAGAAATGGCTTCCTCCAAGGCTGGGTCTGGGAAAACATAAGATGAGCCTGCAATATCTTGTAGTGTCAGAAAGTAAGGGAAGGCTCAAAAAATGATGGGGACATTAAAATGGCATAGGAGTTTGCATGAAGATGCTCCCTCATGTCCAAATCTAGAATAACAAATTCCAAAAACTTAAGCAACAAAATAAGTAATAATTCAATAAAATAAGAATGCACAGTCTAAAGCACATAAATGAGAAAGAAAGCTCTCCTTTATTCTACTAATGGATCTCAGCTAATGAATGCAGAATAACAATGTTTCCATCATTAGAAGATCACACAGGCTGGTAACAATTAATTCAGGCAAGAATAATTTAATGGATGCTAAAAGTAGTGAGTAACAGTGTGTTTACATCTTAAAATTTTTGGAAAGCCATCAGCTTGACTGAGGAACATATGATTGTCTTCTTGTACAAATGCTTTTATTGAAAGACTGAGAGAAAGAGGTATAAATTGTGGTACAATTCAGATTCAAATGAGCACATATAATTATACTTACCAGCATCAATGGCTGGAAAAATATTTATTAAATGAATGGATGATCTATCCCCATTAAATATGCTATATAGCTATTGTATCAATATAAGGATCATAAAGGTGCCATTGTGACATAGGAGCAAAGCAGCCAGCTGTGATTCTTTGTGCCCAAATAAATTTTATCATATCAGCCGAGAAGTTTTAAATGTTATGCCTTCAGCTATAAATATAATTTAGACTTTTGATGCTGAAAAAAATATTTCTACCTGTAGAACAAGGAAACCATGTTTGAATTATTCCTGTATAATCACAATACATCTTTTAAGATGAAGTCCCAAATCAGTAAACTGATAGGAACCAGCATGTGAAAGAATACAAGCTGTAACATATACCTTGTGTATTATATTATTAAGCAGCTTGAATGTTTTTTTGAAATGTCATGTAGAGACATTTAGATTTTTGTTGACTTGTACACCAATAAAAGAGTTCTGTCCCATTACAACAGTTTTCACAAAGCAGGGATGATCTGATGTGCACACCTGCCATGTAAACCAGAAGATCTTGAAGACTTACCTGCTTAGAAAATGTCCCCTCCTAAATGGCCCACCCACTGTTGATATTTCTCTATGCTTCATGTAATTTCGTAGCTCATGCTCCTCCCCTCGCCATCCACATACATTGCTATTCCTTTTCTCTGGCCTTCATGACATTCTGTCTGCAACACTGTTTTTTTTTTTTTTTTTTGAGTCAGTCTCACTCCATCGCCCAGGCTGGAGTGCAGTGGCACGCTCATGGCCACCCCAGCGTCGACCTTCTGGGCCCTGGTGATCCTTCTGCCTCAGCCTTCCAAGTAGCCAGAACCACAGGCATGCACTACTACACCCAGCTAATTTTTTTTTTTTTAATTGTAGAGATGAGGTTTCGCCAAGTTGCCCGGGCTGGTCTCAAACCTACAGGCTCAGGCAATCCACTCACCTTGGCCTCCCAAAGTGCTGGGATTATAGGCTGAGCCAGCCTGCACCACTGTTTTCTACTTGCATTTGTATCCAAAACAACATCTGGTGCTCAAGGCATTTGTGGAACTCATCAAGGCTACAACAACACACCTGTTTTTTTTTATTCAGCTGGGTATCTGGTGTGTGGAAGACCCTTTGGCTGTTAAGTTGTTGCCATGCTAAGGCTCCAAGCATCTTTCCTTGGAGGTTTGTTTGAACTTAGACACATGTCCTCCTCACCTCTGCTATCATGCTAAAAGTTCACCTGCTCCCTAAAAATATATCTAAAGAGGCAAGAAAGGAAGTTGAAATTAAGTGCTCTAATTTATTGATTATTTTCAGTACAAATGAAGAGAGAAGTAAAGAAGATACACTAACAATAATAATAACAATTTAATAACAATGATTATAGTAATAGTTGCCTTCTATAGATAACTTGCTATGTGCCAGGCATGGTTCCAAATACTTCAAATGTATTTGCTTGTTTAAGCTTGAAAATATCATGGAGTAGGACAGTTATTTATAAAAGAATAAATTGAGCCACAGAGAAATTAAGTAACTTGTTCAAAGTAAAAAAGCTGGGACCTGAGCTGACCACAGTCTGGCCCCAGCATGCAGGCTCTCACCATGTTGAAGTGATAGGCCTCGTGATTTCTATGCAAAAATGTTCTTCTGCCACCCTTTTCAGCAATTTCATTTTTTTTTTTTTGAGTCAGTCTCACTCTATTGCCCATGCTGGAGTACAGCCACCCTAGCGTCGACCCGCTGGGCTCAGGCGATCCTTCTACCTCAGCCTTCCGAGTAGCTGGAACTACAGGCACACACTACCACTCCTGGGTAATTTTTTGATATATTGTAGAGATGAGGTCTTACCAAGTTGCCCAGACTGGTCTTGAACACCTGGGCTCAGGCAATCCTTTTGCCTTGGCTTCCCAAAGTGCTGGGATTACAGGTTTGAGCCACTGTGCCCAGCAGTAATTTCATTTTTAGACAGAAGAGACTTCAGAGGAAAATGATTACACTCTAAGCCAAGACCTCACAGTATAAGGTTTATCAAGATGTAGTACATTATCCCCATGTATTTGCTATGAATTTGAAATGAAATAAGTTGACAAAACAAATTCCACAGACCTGACCCCTCCAGGGGCTTTAGGTCGCTGCATCTATATCAGAAGAGGGAAGCCCCCCATGGGGCCATGATTTGTGGTTCAAAAGTCAAAGCTACCTTTGTGGTTTTCTAAGTGCAAACACAGATGACAATGTTTTGAAGTGTTTTCCTAAATCACCTCTTGTCCGATTGTCACCTTCAGAAGGCAGCAAGAAGCCTCACTGTGCATCACTCAGGGGCTATCTCCCAGAGTCTGTGGGTGTGTATGGAGAAAGGGCTCTATAGATTTCTCTCTGGGGGCAAATAAAACCCATAAACATGTTCTATCCCTATGATATGTGTATATTAGCGGGAAAAACAGTAACCCAATTTATTTCTCTCAGCTGAACTTTAAATTCTATGCTGTGGATTTTTGTTGTCTACCCATGAGTAAAACTGCCTTATTGTGTTCACCAAAGTTTTTCTCAAAAACATAGTGTGAGGAACATTCTATAGATAAATATCTGGCATATCCTATTTCTTTTTCTTAGAATGAATTCCTTAGAAGTGGAATGAGTGCAGCAAAGTCGTATGAACAGTGCTAAAGCTTGTAATCTTGAAACACGAATTGCCAGATCACTGCTGAAAGGCTGTGCTAGGTTACAAAATTTACAATGTCAACGGTAATAGGGTATGGGGGTCCGTTGGCTGCACCTTAGTTCAACTGGGTACTGAACAAAAGCAAACTTTGCCAATTCAATGTGGGAAAATAGTGTTTCATTATTTTAATTGATATGTATTTGATTTCTTTTTGTGTGTGTATGTGTGTGTTGGAGTCTTACTCTGTCACCCAGGCTGAAGTACAGTGGCATGCTCATGGCTACCCCAGCCTCGACCTGCTGGGCTCAGGTGATCCTTCCGCCTCAGCCTTCCAAATAGTTGGAACTATAGGCGCACGTTACCACCCCCGGCTAATTTTTTGATTTATTGTAGAGATGAGGTCTCACCAAGTTGCCCAGGCTAGTCTTGAACCGGGCCCTGGGCTCAGGCAATCTTCTTGCTTTGGCCTCCCAAAGTGCTGGGATTGATTACAGGCTGAGCCACTGCGCCCGGCCACATATTTGATTTCTAATGAGGACAATATCTTATATGCTTTGTGGGCCATATGAACTTCTTTTGTGAACTGTCTACTGTGAACACTTTCTTAGTCTATCTTTCTACTTACTTATATAAAACTATTTTTTGTTTTTTTGTTTTGAGATGGGATTTCACTCTGACACCTAGGCTGGAGGGCAATGGCACTATCATGGCTCACAGCAGTCTCCACTTCTTGGGCTCAGGCAATCCTCCTGCCTCAGCCTCTTTTGTAGCTGGGACTACAGGCTTGCACCGCCATGCCTGGTTAATTTTTTTCATTGTTTTGTAGAAATGAGTCCTCGTTAAGTTGCCTAGGCTGGTCTCAAACTTCTGGGCTCAAGCAATCCTCTCGCCTCAACCTCCCAAAGGGTTGGGATTATAGGCATTAGTCACTGTGCCTGGTCCTAAAATGACTTTAATGACAGCAACCGTGAGTACCACTTCCTGAGTAGTTGCCACAGGCCTGGCACTGTGCTAAGCTCACTGCGATCATATACGTGGCAAATATTTCCCCAGGTTGTTAGTGTTTTAAATACTCTCCCATGAAATCATCACTCCTATTTCTCGAGGCAGTTTTTGGAGCAGTCTGTTTTAGAAGTCTGCATTTCTTCATTTTAAGCATTTAACATCTTGAGTGGGGGCCTGTGTAGGCTGCCCCTGAGCTTATGCAGCACGGAGCGTGTGCAGTAGGAAGGGTGCTGGGTCCCAGCCTGAGGGTGTGCACACTTGGTCCCTACCCCAGATGCCATGGCCCTTGAATGTGGTGGAGACCTCAGAATTAGATTCCTGGTACTCTGTGGGCATCCCTCTGTGCCGGCTCTTTCACGGACTCCAAAGAGACAGAACTTCGACGTGCTGAGAGAAACTGATGCCACCTTCAGTGACACTAAAATATGGGGTAACAATGGTCCAGAGAGCCCATCGACACTTATCTAAACACCTGTTGGAAACTGCACAGGATTACAACTGAGGAAGAACAGCAACGACTCACTAGCCCTCAAAATATCATGAGACAGAGACACTTCTCTTTTGTGGTTCTGGAAACTGTCTACCCTGTTGCCATGGTTATGCAAAAGCTGGTCTAAAATGACTCCTGTGTGAGCATCTGGGCTGGGACCTAACTACCTGTCTCCTCTCCAACAATTTCTCTACTGCCTTCCCCTTCCTTTGCTCCAAGAAGACCATAAGGACTCTGCATGACTTCTGGGTATAGTCACTGTACCAAGCTTATGGCTGGGCCAGTCTCACGAATTTCTCCTGCTTCCACCTGCTCACTCCACCGAGTCTGGACTTGCCACATATATGCTGTCGTCTGCGCTCCCTTCAGCTTCTCACCAGCATCTAACCGGCAGCCACTGCTTTTCCTTGCAGGAAGAGGTAGGACTCAACCTTTGACTTGTGATTTGGGGTCGCAATAAGCAAAAGCAGTCTTTCTGGTCTTTCTATCTGCTTTGGCTCTGGCCCATTAGGCTGCTGGAACTCCCTCAGTCTTGCCCTGTTCACTTGGTCTGTGCCTAGAAATGAAGTCACCTGTTTTCTCTATGGTCACATGCCTTCCTCGGGGACTGCAGCAGAGGGGTGGGGGGAGGGGTGGAAAATGGTCAGATCGTCATTTTCAAATCTGGATGTGCTTTGAAATGAACTAGGACACTTGTTAAATCTAGATTCCTGGGCTCAACTCCCCTTCATCTCAATAGGTCTGAGAGTCTATGTTTGTGACTGATTGATTGATTGATTATACACAGGGTAATTATAATGCAGCCTATTTGGCATTTGGAAAGCAATGACTTTGGGAAGAATTGGAGTATTTACTTATCCCAGCCAAAACCATTAAGT
This sequence comes from Tarsius wallacei, assembly GCA_963574415.1. NCBI lineage: Eukaryota > Metazoa > Chordata > Mammalia > Primates > Tarsiidae > Tarsius > Tarsius wallacei. Next base: position 52,026 of record CAUYQG010228332.1, on the reverse strand, counting down.
ATGCATCACTTTCCATATCTTCCTTCCCACAAAGCTGAACAACAGTTTAGCACTGCTTTTGGATAGGGAATTGCTTTTTTAAGGTAAGGTAATTGTGGTAATAATTAATACCCGTTAAAGAAGACTGCTTTTTGCAAGTGTAGTCTATAAATACAGCATCTAGTAAGGCATTTGGGAGGTCACATTTGGCTTCCCGCACCATCCTGGCCTCGATGGTGACTCATCTCCTCATCCAATGACTGCAGAGTTGATTAAACTCCAGCCCTCCTGCTTGTGCACCCTCAGGCATGTGCCCTCACTCTCCAGGTCTCCCGTTCTTACTTTCTTATCTGCGCTTCTTCTATAATGAGGGCTGCTGTGGCAGACACTAAACACCCACAGGCCCAGTCCCAGAAGCAGAAAGGTTGTGTAAGCGTGTCCAAAATACACTGAAGTATCCAAATACAGCTCCTTCTAAACTCATCCACATGGTTGAATCTAAAGCATGTCAATGTCCTTTTGGGAAGGACCCTTTGAAAACCATCGGGCAGACAGAGGTGGTCCCAGCAGCGTGAGGTTGGTAGGTGAGTGAATGGATACAGCCCAAATCAAAGAATTAATGATACCCCACCTCCCGCAGATTGTAGGAGTCAAAAAGTTCCCTCGGGCATTTCTCCCCCTCTGGAGATCTAGCCAGTAACATCAACTAAAAGTGCCTCACATGCATCTTCTAACACTTAGTGGCAGATGGGAACAACCCCCACAAGGCTTGTGCCAGATGAAGCTGTGATATCAGCCTCTAAGATGGAAAGCTCTTGAAATGTCCTGAGGAAGAACTCAGGCCTTGTCACCAGCAGAAGCCAAATCCTCCACCTCCTGGGCTTCCCATGTGGCTAAAGAGGGTGTGGTTAATGATGAAGCAAAAGTCTGAAATGTGACAAAGGCAGCAGGGACAGAGCCACGTTTGGAGGAGACTGGTCTAGTCTATCTCAAAGATGAAAAGCAGTCAAGGGCACAACTGGAACATGCACAGGACCAGTGTACAAAAATCCCTTTGGAATTGGCTTCCCTATCTCTAAACACTGATTCCATAACCATTTGACCAGTTGGTGTTAGGCATTAACTGGCCAGAAATATAAAACACTTAAATCAACTGCTGCCCAGTCATTGGAAAAAAAGAAAGAAAGTAAGAAAGAGAGAAAACCAGATTCAGCTCAGAAAATATGTATCTGAGATGCAGCATAGATGCCAGATAGGACAAGCTGTGCCCAGCCTGATTTCAATTGCAGGATAGACTGGTGACAGGGGGAGGTGACAGAAGTTAGGGGTTCAGTTTGCTGTCCAAGTGAGCTCTACAACTTAGAGAAATGGGACAGCATTTGACCTTGGGAGTCAGAGTGGGCCTGAGACTGTAGATCACGGGGTGATGCACTGCACTTGGAAATTCTTTTATTCAGGCAACAAATATTCTTTTAACTTCAGGCTGTTTTCTTCCTAAGTTACTACCCCATCTCTGTTACTCCTTAGGGCACTCATTGAACTAGGAGCTGAAGACAAAATGAGAGGGAAATTCAGATAACCTCTGCCTTTCTGCAGTTTATAGTGTATTGAGAAAATAGATGTGGGTAAAATAATCCTCAAATATGCACAGCAGGGTCAGAATTTATAGTCATGATACAGGTTGTAGAAGTGGAATTTTCTCCATTTTTCCTTATCTGAACTCTATTTGTTCTCAAGACCCCTTTTCTGCCAAGGAGTTTAAGTGTTCTTTTTTAAAATAGCCTTTTTGGTAATTTCACAGTCAATTTATATATCAAGTATGATTGACTCAAAGTCTATTGATTAATGAAAAAACTCTCTTCTGTTCTCAGGAATCGGTCCCTCCACTCTTCTTAGGTTTGCATCTGGGAGGAGGAAAAATCACTCAACAGCTTTGTGGCTGCCTGATGTTCTTTTTCAGGAAGCCCAGCCCTCTCAGGCTGGCCACTGGCTTTAACTGCCCTTGCATCCAGGCCCCTCTGGGGGAGAAACTAAAGACATTCAGAATTGAGGAATATGAAAAAGAGGTTAGGCTGAAAAAATTAAAAAAAATAAATAAATAAAAATAAAGAGGGCCCCATACAATAGCCATGGTTATATAGAAAAATTGGCAGATTCATCAAAACAATCATCTTTTAGAAAGAGATGGCATCTTCCCTCACAGTATTCCTAAACAGTCTCCTGTAGACACACGGGTCTAAGGACATCAACAGGCTGCCGAGTCGTAAGTCATCTGGGGTCATTAGAAGCAGCCAGGTGGGCTTTAAACATTAAATGATGGGTCTGATCTTCAGTTATTCTCAGCAGGAGTCGCCCTGCAAGGAACAGTCTCTCTGGGTGATCTTCTATGTACGTGCTACTTTTATTTGGTGACTTTGCCTAGTACCTAAAAATGGAACTACATTTACCAAAAAAGAAGTGGTGACAAAGCACGGGCATTTCCTTTCAAGGTTTCTTCATTCATTTTAATTAGTGACCACAGCTGCTATAAAAGTAGATTGCTGTGGTGTGACTTTCCCTAAAGTTTCTGGGCCTGAAAAGAATGCTTTCAAGCCCTATACGCAATAGACAAGCCAGGGGGCTCCCTGGAAAGAGGAAGTCCTCCAGAGGAGACTTACAGAGATGAGTTAATTCAAGCTCATATTCATTGACTGATTCATTCCTCCATTTACTCAATGAATGTTTAAATATCTAGGGGCATCTACTATAGGCTGCTATAGATGGATGGATAAATGGATGAATGGAGACAGAAAAGAGGGGAGGGAGAGAGAGAAAGGAAGAGAAAGAAGGAATAGTAGGCATTAGAGGAAAGGGTTAGTTTCTGCCTTCACCACACTTGGAGACCTTTTGGTGACAGGATATACGCATACACAAAGCAAAATAATATTTTCAGAATTAAGAACAATGCCATGCAGCAGTACAAAAGAGCTCTCGTGCTATCTATGTTATGATTTAGCACCGAACAGAGGCCAGGGGACGTGGAAACGACTGACTGGCGGAGTCACAACCAGGGTAGGTCCCAAGCAGGGCCGGGAAGAGGGAATAAAATGTGGATAGACAGCAAAGAGAAAAAGCATCCATGCAGCAGTGACGGCATCAGCCTGGCTGGAGTGAGGGGCCTCTTTTCTAAAGAAGCATGAGGCGATATAAGGAAGGATCGAAAGCATAGGTTTTAGAAGGAAACAGTTCTGAATTACAACTCCTGCTCCAATTCTGACCTCTGAGCAGTGACTTAACCTTGCTGTGCCTCAGATTTTTTCAAATCTTTGAAATTGAGACATAAACATCTGTCTAATAGAGTTCCTCTCATGACTGTAAGAAAGAATACATTCTTGCCTGGCATATAGTAGGCCCACAGTAAACACCTGAGGAAAATGCTAGTTCCTTTCCTCTTGTATATAGTGCTTTACAAGACACAGACACACTTACACAGATACTATCCCATCTGGTCCTTACTACAATCCTGTGAGATGAATAAAGCAGGTATAAATCTACTCATTTTGTAAGTCCTGTGAAATTTCTACCACACCATCCATCCTTAGGGAAACAGGGAAAAGAGAGAAATGGAAAAACACTTTATGATTATTAACTCAAACAAAGACTTTGAAGATTAACTAAGGTGTTGGGATTTAAATTCAATAGGTAATAGGATACCACTGAATATGCTAAACCAGAAAAATTAAAAAAGAGCAGTACTTAAGGAAGGTTAATATGGCACTGGGGTTCAACTTGGGTTGAGAAGAATTTATTCCAGTATGCCTCAAAGGCAAGTATTTTGGGTGTTCCTGCTCAAGAAAGTGTCAGGTTACTCCACTCGATGTTGGGATGTTGATGCAATTTGACACCATTTCCTCATCACCAACAAGGAATGCACAGTGGTCCATCTTCTGCCATTGTGTGCCATTTTCTCCCTTGCAAAGAGATAGTCATAATAATGACAGTAAGACAAATGACATAATAGCTACCAGGTCTGAGTACTAACAGTGAATTAGAACTTTCTCTCTTACTCTCTCTCTCTCTCTCTCTATATGTGTGTGTGTGTGTGTGTGTGTGTGTGTGTGTGTGTGTGTGTATGATAAAACTAAGTCCTAAAATACTGGGATGAGGACTGTCATGATCGGAGAAGTTGGATGGGGTAACAAAGTTAATGCTGAGATACATATTTGAACCCAGCACTCATTCCAAAATCCAAGCCTTTTCCACTCTGACATTTTCTCTTCAGGGTTAGGGAGGTTGTCTTTCATTAAGGCAAAAGAAATATTTATACAAACCCTGCACAAGAGTTAAACCCCCAACATTGGCTTCCTTAACTGCTCCACTGATGGCACCAATAAAAGACTGATCTAGCCCACAATAGAGAGCACTCTCCTGGGAGTCATTTCAGGCCTCTGCTAGGAGTCAGATCACCATCTTACAGAGTCTTAACCCATTATAGGGAACAGCTTGAGCTCCTAAAGGCTCAAATACCACAACAGCCTCCTACTACTCTTTCTTTGCAAGCCACCTCTATAAAACAATAGAGTATTTCTAAGATATGATCCCATGCTGAGGTGAATTTGCTGGAAGCCTTCCATCCTTCCCATGCCTTCAGGATTGAGAGTGAGCTCTGGAGCCCAGTGATCAAGGCCTTTATCACTTGGCCGAGTCCTCTCAACTTAATTCCTTGCTCTTCAATTTTCCCCGTGACACATAAGTTTTTGTATTTCCCACAGAGTATGCCATTTCTGGCTGGTGATGAACCTTTCCCTTTACTGTACCTTTCCCTTTTCATTTGCCCAGTTTTTCCTAAGGTTCAGCATCTGAAAAGAAAAATTTACCTCTTGTCCCAGAAAGGTTGCTTCCTCTCCCAAGTGCCTCCCTAAGTCCATATGCATCTTGCAATCATTTCCCAACAGCACTGTATTATAGTATTCTGGGTACGTTCCTGTCTCTGCTAGATTGTGAATGCCTTGAGATAAGGCCCTGTTGTCTGGTTTATCACCTTTACATAATTTCTGGTCCATAGTAAGGGTTTAAATATGACGGTTGAATGAATGTATGAATGAAATTCTCTCAAATGGGATTCTAGACCCTTTCCAACATCCACAAAACTATTCATAATTTGGAGGCATATAGGAGGTAATGTGGCAATTGTCAGCTTACCCAAGAACAAAGAAACAGGATTGATGAGCTACGACTGAGAAGCTCTACTCGGCTGGATGGAATCCAGCTAAGGTGGTTGAAGGAAGAGACACACACATTCATTTTCTGTGGGTGTTCAGAGTCAGTCAACTCTGACATGTAAGTTATGCTCCTCAGCTCTTATTAAAAACCAGTTTGCAGAGAATTCATGCAGGAGCACATGGAGGGTGAATGATATAGGGAGAGAATGAGCTCTGAAAAGAAGCTGAAGCATGGGCGTGCCATGGAGAGGCCAGCTTCTAAAATAGTGTATGCAGGAGAAGAGGACACTCTGGACCACACGACTTGATGTGTGCTTTCAAGTTACTATATTGCATTTATTGCAATTCCTGCTCATATAATATGATAAATACTTGCACACCTAGAATTTAGCTACCTGCCATGTTCACCTTTGTGAGGTGCGGTGCTGAATCAGAACAAATGAAATTTAATGATGACAAACCAGATAAGCCCAAAGGTACTGGGTTTATCACAAACTCTATGCATTAAAGCCTATGGCCTTCCCTCATAGGAGATCCCCTCAGACACTTACTCGAGGCCAATTCATTTCTTGTTATACATGATTCTAGAAGGGGGTGGGCATGTATTATAGTGGTGAAGAGTGAGGGCTTTGGAGCAGATTGCATTCATTCTAATCTGGCTCTGACATTTACTAGCTGAGTCACCACAAATGAGTTATTTAGAGTCTCTGAACCTTAGTTTCCTGAACTGTACAATAGAAAGAATAATAGATCATACTTACAGGTTGTTGTGAGGATAAAAGCACTCAACAGATATTAGTTATTATTATGAAATGTGATTATCTAGTTTCTATGCTCACAGTGAATTAGAAGCAGCGAATGAAATGACGTTACTAAGGCAGGTGTGTTGATTGCTGAGGCAACTGAGTTTTTGGCAGCAACACAAGCTTCAGAAGCAGACACACAGACATCAAATGGGTTACAGTTTGGGCCATTGGCCCAATAATTAGAAGGCATTAAAAAAAAAGTCCTGCCCTCTCAGAGCTTTCTTCTTATGAGGGAGCTGGACATGAAACCGATGAACATCTGGGGCATGGCTCGGTGGTAGAGTTTGACAGCAGATGAACAGATCTTTATCAGATGTGATAGGAGGCATGAGGGAAAATCAAGTAGGGCATGGAGAGAGGAGGTGGGGAGGTGAGAAAAGCCTCTGTGAGAAGGAGCGCAAGCTGAGACCTAAATGATGTGAGGGAGCAACCTGGATGGAAATTGGGGAAAGAATGCTTTTGGCATTTCTGACAGAGGGTAGAGCAGGTGTAAGGCTGTGAGTCTTTGTTTTCTTTCTCTTTCTTTTTTTCTTTCACTCTCTTTCTTTCTTTCCCCTCCCTCCGTCCCTCCCTTCCTCCCTCCCACCCTCCTTCTTTACCTTTTTCCTTCCTTCCTTCTGAGACAAGGTCTTGCTCTGTTGCCCAGGTTGGAGTGTAATGGTACGATCATGGCTCACTGCAGCCTTGACCTCCTCAACTCAAGTCACCCTCCTACCTCAGCCTCTTGAGTAGCTGGGACTATAGGGATGTACCACCATGCCTGGTTGTTTTTCTTCTTCTTCTTCTTCTTTTTTTTTTTTTTTATAAACTTGAGGTTTCACTATGTCACCCAGGCTAGTCTTGAACTCCTGGGCTCAAGAGATCCTATTGCTTTGGCCCTCCAAAAGAGCTGGGATTATAGGCATAAACCACTGTGTCCATTTTTTGATAGGTTTTTGGATTATCAGTATGCAACTTCCATAGATGAGCCTGTTTGTTTCATTCACTGTTGTACCCCAGGTGCTTGGGAGAATGTTGAGTTGGTGGTATTTGCTCAGTTAATATTTTTGAATAAACGAATGAATGCAAAGAGGTCAGTATAGCCAGAGCATTGGTAGCGAGAAGTGCAGTGCAAGAGAAAATCTGTAATACAGCAGAGTGCAGACCACATGAGGCCGGTGGGCCATGGTGAGGACTTGGGAGTTATTCTAAGAATGCTGGGAGGCGGGTGGAGGCTTGGAGCAAGTGAATGGCACCATGCAACTTGCTCAGTACAAGCACCATGCTGGCTGCTTCATGGGATTACACTGTAGGGGACAAGAGTGGATACAGAGCATCCAGGCAGCAGGATAATCCAGGCTGGAGGTGATGAGGCTTGAACTAGCACGGTGATGGTGAAGGTCATGAGAGTGCCCGAGCTCTAGGTATACACTGTGTTCATCACTGCATGACTTGAGGGAGTGTAAACTGGAGAAGAAGCAGGTCACAAACAGTAAGGGAGTGAACAGGTACAATGTGGCAGATGTATATTATTAGAAACAACGCAACAATGAACTAGATATACGCACAGAGACAGGTATAGATCATAAAAATGTGGTATAGAGCAAAAATTCCAAAAAGTGAAAGACCTATGGCACCATTCCGTTATGTAAATTTTTAAATGACCTTTAAATCTCATGTACCTTGTAGGGATACATATATGCATGTCCAAAGATGAATCTTAATCTCTTTTGAGTTGGTGTTTATTAGGGGTTGGGGGGGGGTGGTAAGGAGAGGAATATAAAGAGAGATTGAGAAAAAAGGAATACTAATAAAATAAAATATGGTGGTAATATGCTGTGAATCAAGAAACGTGCTTAACTCTTGGCACTTGAGGCACAAAAACAAAGAAACAACCCCCTCAAGCTGCAAGCACTAATGATCAATTTCTCTATAAGGCCTTAAAATTCATATAGTAATGTTGTCTTAGTGATGTATGTGGTCCCTAGCCTCTAAGATGGTCCCCAACCACCACTGCCTCCTGATATTCATGCCCTTGTTTAGTCCTTTCTTACACTGAATAGGGCTGACTTGCGAGTCTATGAGATATTATAGAAATAACAGTGTGTGACTTTCAAAGCTAAGTCATAAAAGACGTTTTGACTTTTGCTTTGCTCTCTTGGGTCACTTGCTCTGGAGGAAGCCAGCTGCCATGTTGTGAGGACACTCAAGCAGCTCCATGGGGAGGTCCACAGGGTTGAGGAACTAAGGCTTCCTTCTAACAACTACCATGAACTTGGCAGCTACCTGAGTGTATCATCTTAAGATCAAATGCTCTAGTCCCACTCAAGCTTACAGATGACTGATGTGCCTGTCCATACCTCATGCACATGTCCACTGTAATCTCATGAGGACCTCTGAGCCAGAACACCCAAGTAAAGCGCTCCTGGAATTCCTGACTCACAGGAACTCTGTGGGGATAATACATCCTCATTATTGTTTGAAGTTGTCAGTTTGAGGGTAATTTATTATGCAATAATAGATTAAGTACTGATATCCCAGCACTTTGGGAGTCCGAGGCGAGTGGATTGCCTGAGCCCACAGGTTCAAGACCCACCTGGGCAACTTGGTGAGAACTCATCTCTACGAATAAATAAAAAATTAGCCAGACGTGGTAGCGTGCACCCGTAGTTCTGGCTACTTGGAAGACTGAGGAGGAAGAATTGCAGGAGCCCAGCAGGTCGAGGCTGCTGTGGCCGGGAGCGTGCCATTGTACTCCAGTCTGGGTGACAGAGTGAGACTCCAACTCAAAAAAAAAAAGTAGATTAAGTGGACCCCATTTAAGTCAGTACTTTGTACTCTTTCCCTCAGAACTGCCTTACTAAGTGTTTCTGAGGAGTAAATGCATTGCCTGGCTTGGGACTGGTTTAATTCTTTTCATTCTCTTCTTCACCCCTGTTGGGAAAGGTGCTAAAAGCAATAATTTAAGTCAAAATAAGCAACCACCAGGTTCAGGTAAAATCAAGCCCTGTAAAACTGGACCTTTTAAAATCAAGGGTTGGTACTGCAGTCAACTGTAAGAAGTTTCTTTAAAAAGACAAATGAGTCCTAACATTACACAGTGGTTTCATTAAAGCTCCCTTTTCATCATGCAGACTTCTGAAAAATCCTTGCCTTGCTTTGAAACCCTTTCTGTTTGTTCTCTTTACAGTCTTTTAAGACAGAGCTATAGTACACATAACAAACCGATGAGCTTAAGTGGGTGAAATTGTTTTGCATTTCCTGACTTTTAGTAAAGACTTGAAAGTTTCCCACAGTGTCACACACAGAGTGAGAAAGAACGCAAGAGTATATGTGAGAAAGAATGACACAGGAAAGATCCTTTGAGTCAATTAAGGAACTTGCGGGGAGCAAATGAATACCTTAGTCCATCACAGTGGAGAAAGCCACAGACTATAAAATGGGGATGGCATTTTCCTCCCTTGCTGGAAATGATAACTAGTTTGCTATACTGCTTTAAACGTACAGTAAAGACAAAACCGTCATGATTAAATTCCAGTAAGTCAGAAAACCAGGAATGTGAATGGATCCTGTAACTGGAGGCAAAAACACTTACCTTTAACTGAATTCAGAATTTGCCAGTGATAGCTGCCTGGTCAATGGTTTGCACTTGTCAGACAGGGTACATGGAGTAAGGTGCAGGGATTACAGTGGAAATGGAGCCCACTAAGACAGGAAAGTCTGGCTTCCAGAACTCAGGCAGCTGGGATGTGTGACCCTTCCCAGGGGCCACAAAACTTGAACTAAGATGCTGATGAGAGCCTTGGGGACAGAAACCAAAGTCAAGCAATGGTAGAAGGAGTCTTAACAACTGGCTGTTCAATAGAATAGGCCAGAGGAAAGTAGGCTAAGCAAAGACTGATTCTCAGAGTCTGGAGACATAAAATTCCAGAAGGGACATGGGGAAAGACTATAAAATTAGAAGCCTGGAGGACCCTTGGGATTCAGACAGTGAAATATCCTCTTTATCCAAGAGAGCAGTCATCGGGGTCATCACCTTAAGCTAATAGCAGAAATTAATATTTTTTGACACAAAAACTACATTTTTTTCTGGAAAAGCTATATAACATCATATTGCCATTATAGGTCTTCACTCATCTCAGAGGAAATTTAAGATTATGATGGAGATTGGACAAAGACAATCAGCAAGTCTTTTTTAAAGAGAAAGCTAACATGTCTAGTGAAGATTGTGAATTTGGGATTAAGACAGTGGTCCTGTTTCATCTCAGCTTTGTGATCTTAAGTGAGCTTGTGAGACTCATTTCCCAGAAGTTAATATTCATTGAGAGTCATCACTATGTGCCAGGCATGGTGCCCACGGATTTACATACATCTTCCCACTGGTTTCCCACAACAACCTTCTAAGTGTTATATTCTTCCAATTTGCAAATGAGGAAACTGAGGCTGAAAGAGAGGTTCGATCATTTGTCCAAGGCCTTGGAACTAAAGTGCTGGTGTCTGAAGGCAGGCATCTGACTTCCCATGTGAGTTTCCCATCTCTCTATTAAAGAACCTCTCACCTGAGGTGGGTGGGGAGTATGGGGAGGAAAGCCGTGGAGTATGTTTATCAGTTCCTGGAGACAGAGGAGATTTTCTGGAAAAATGATATTCAGACTTGAAAGCAAGTTCTAGGAAGGATTAACAAATTGATCACATCTGAATTTTTGACAACCAAATTTGCCTTAGGTAAGGGCTGCAGTATCTTGGTCTCACATCCATCCAAAGAGGATGAAAAGAATCATGCAGGATGTAGAATAGGGGCCCCTCCGTGATGAGCCAAGCAAGTCAGTAGCTGGAGTTCAGACCAGAAACGCTTTATCTCTTCTGGGTTTTTTACTTCCTAGAGGGCAAAAGTTCATTTTGAACAGTACCTAACACATAATAGATTCATCTTTCTTGAATTAAAACAATTTCCCCAAATTCCTCTAAAAACGATTTGCTTTGTCCAAACAGTGAGGAAGATGATTTTTTTTCCTCTAAATCTAAAATACCCTTTAAGGGTTGGGTGTGGGGAGGAATGGTTTGAGTAGAATTTGGGAGATGGGGTACCAGGTAGGGAGGATTTGTCTAAAGATGAGAATCAGAACCAGCAACATTTTTTAGTTTTTTTTTTTCCTATCTATGCCATCTCTTGGTGCAACTATTAAAAAATAAATAAGAAGTGGTTTCATCTTCAGTTTTTTTTACCATTCACTTTCAAAGAAAATTGGTTACCATTTTCTTTCTTGCTCTCTGTTCAGTTTCCTATTTCACATCTCTTTTCTGGTTATTTAGTTTACGGGCATCAATCTTCTGTCTTAAATTTCTCCCAGTCTTATTGTCTTCCCTTTCTGAATCTGCATGCCTCTGTCATTTTCCACGGATCAAAGAGGTTACATTGACAAATATATGTTTTTTGAAAGAAGGAAGGAAAAAAGGAACAACAAACTTCGCTTGACTGTCTGGAAGTTTGGCTTCTCAGATTGCCAGGCTTGGATGACTTATATGTAAAAGACGATTTTGATTGTGGCATCATCAAAGAGCTTATCCATGTCAAGGTTTTAAAGATGATAAACTACAAAAATGAAGGATTATCTACTGTGACGAATTTTTTTCCCCCACTGGCATGAGGAAAAGAACATCAATGCCAGGAAATGGTCTGGACGTAACATAGGATTATGCCTTTTGTGAATTTGCAAATCAGTAGAACTGGTCAGCCATTGGAAAGGGGAGATAACACAGAGACTGCAAACCATACCTGAGAAGGACTGGCGTGGAAAATAAGCCCAAATTCAAATAAAATAGCCTACATACCAATTCTTTTCTTTCTCAGTAATTCCATCTGTTTGCTAATATAAAAAAGCAATTAAAGTGAAATTTTATAATCTTCTCAAATGTATATGTGTGTCTCATGTCTCCATAGTATCACAGTTCTTGGGTTTAGGTTCTGTGGTCCAATGGGAGCATGTATGTGAATTGCTGGGCACAGTGCCTGACATATATTAAAGGCTCTCAATATACATTAACTTATGGAAAGTGAGGTTCACTAGTTCGCTCGAATTTATGTTCTTCCCAAATTCATAAGTTGAATTCCCAACCCCTGGTGCCTAGACATGTGATTGTACTGTATTTGCAAGCAAGGCATTTAAAGAGGTAATTGGGTTAAAATGAGGTTACATGGGCAAGCCCTAATCCTATATGATTGACTTGTTTATAAGAAGAGGAGATTAGGACATAGACACAAACAGAGGGAAGTCCATGTAAAGACACAGGGAGGAAAAGATGGCCATCCATAAGCCAAGGAGAGAGGCCTCAGGAGAAATCAAACTTGCCAACATCTTGATCTTGGACTTCTAGCTACCAGAACTGTGAGAAAATAAATTTCTGTTGTTTAAGCCACCCAGTCTGTGGTACTTTATTATGGCAGTCCTAGGAAACTCTTAGAGTCTCTCTCATGCATGTTTCATCACTTTTATACCCATTGTGTGTGTGTGTGTGTGTGTGTGTGTGTGTGTGTGTGTGTGTGTAGTGATGGGAGAAGATGGAAGAAAATGTCTTGAGCCTTCCAGCTCAGTTCCTCTCAAAATAAAAGTACAAAAAAGTGTAAGGTGATTTTGACTACTCTGAAAAACAGCTGGGTCCCCACAGATTATTTCTAGCTCTGACTCTTAGCTGCCCCACCCAAATTTCTGCTGAAGGTCCAAGGTGAGGCTGAGGTCCCACAAGACTGACACATGCCTCCTCTCATTCCTGGGTAGGAATTACTGTCTCAGTAATTTTGTAATGTTCCTGAAAAAAGTGTGTTTTTCCCTCAGAATGTTGTGAAGGTAGTGAGAGGTTGAGAATCACTATTTTGTAGACAGCATCCCTTCTGCCCTTCTACTTTGGGCCTTTGAGGTAGATAGCAGAACAAATTTGCAAATGGAGGGGCCCACCAGACCTGCAAAAGTGCTGTAGGCCTCTGCCCACGATGGCCTTGTCATGGAATCTGCCCTTGAAGAAAAGTGTGAATGTGACTCTTTCACGAACATAACAACCAAGTTTGGTTTATTTAAATACACAATTGGGTGGCCTTTTATTATATTAGCTTTGTTTTCTTTTTTAAAAAATTCTTAGAGTTTCTTACACCTAGGGTAAGAACCTCAGAGGCAGTATAGCAACGAAAGCCAGGCTCTGGGGGGCCAGACAGACTGGGTTCGAATCCCACATGCTCTTAACTAACCTCACTGTGCTTTCCATTTCCCTATCTCTAAAATAAGAATAATGATAATATTTATATCATCAGATTGATGTGAAGAAAAGAACTAATATGTGTAAAATCCTTAGAACAGTGCCCGGTATGTGAGTTCGTTAACATTATCTATTAAAATATCTCCAACTGTGCCTAACAGTTTGCTTTAGGAGCAAAGTAAGAACTCACCAGGCAAAGTATGAGCTGCTTTCAAGACAGAAGCAAGCTTGAAGCAACAAGTAAATACCAATCTTTGATCTTTCCATACTTTGTGGTTTTGGAATATAAATACAATTCTAATAAATGGTTTTGACTAGACTAGGAAGTAGAGCTTAGAAGTGTCACTAGTAGTGTGGTTGGTTCTAATATTTATGTAGAGATACAATGAGGTTAAAAGGAATTCAAGGTAAATCTTTAAAGAGAAAAGCTTTTTTTTTTGAATTGGGTTCTCACTCTGTTGCCTAGGCTGGAGTGCAGAGGCACAATCACAGCTCACCACAACCTCGACCTCCTGGACTCAGGCAATCCTTTTACCTCAGCCTCCAAATAGCTGGGACTACATACCACCAAGCCCAGCTAGTTTTTTTAGGTTTTTTTTTTTTTTTTGTAGAGACAAGGTCTCACAATGTTGCCCAGACTAGTCTCGAACGCCTGAGCTCAGGCAAACCTCCTGCCTCAGGCCCTAAAGTGCTAGGATTACAGGCATGGGCAACTGTGCCCAGTCCCAAGAATTCTTAAAGTTATTTGCTCAGTATATTTTATATAAAACAAATACAATAGCATCTTTTTGTAGGATTTTAAGAGTTTATATGTTCTTTAAAGCCATGGTTTCAAACAATAGGTTTTCCTTCAAATATAATGAAAATATTAACATATCTTTGGGAATAGATGCTAATGATAATTTTATACTACATATTCAGATCTCTGTCCATAAAAATTATTACATAAACCACGACTGGAGAAGATACTAATGGAAACTCATGTTCTAGAAAATTCATTCTCGAAACGTGAATCCTAATAATGCCTAATAAATGGTTTTAATTTTGCTAGAAATCTATAGTAGGTAAACTTATTATCAATATTTGTCTGGCTAGGGATTTAATGACTTAGGGTACTTTATTCCCTTATTTTTACCTTAACTCTACTTGTTGCACAAATAACTTTAAAGAAATGAACAACTCTTATCAAAACCACTTTATTCCCCATTGCTGTCTCTAAGGGTAGTCAGTAGGATGGCAGGGCAACTGTATGGATTTCCTCTGATCCACAAATAATCCAGTCTGACAATGTTTGGAGAGGCATGAAGTATGGAGACTCTAGTTTGGTTCATTTGCTTACCACAGTTCATAACAATTATTAGACCAGATCAGTCGAGAACTTCAACTAATATGTCAATGCTATGATTTCCATAAACAACAAAGATCCATTAAAAGGAAATTAGCATCATACTTTCAAAGCAAACATTAGGAAATTAAGTCATTTTCCAAGCCAAATTAAAATAGATTTGATCAATTCTGTATATGCTTTATTACCTGGTTCAATTATTTACATTTTTATGTCAGTAGAGGGCATTTCTTACCAAATCTATAACAAACAATCAGGCAAACAAAAACCTTCAATCTTTGAAGCAAAGTATTTCCTCTATGGATGAAATCTATCAAGTTTTAAAATAATCTAGTCTCTAACTAATGACAACTTTTCTAGAAAAGTCCTATCATTTCTTTTGTAGCACCAAGGTTATTCATAATTAAAGGTTTTGACTGGTTGCTAATAAAGGATGCCAGGAACAATCTGAGTCACTGCTAAAATTAACACTGGATTTTGATTGAAAGAAAAAACTAATAAATTGCATTCATCTCATTTCATTTAAACCTTGATGTGATGCTTTTCGATCTTACACCTTCAATTTGAAGATATATTTGTAGAATTTTCCACTAATTCTTGATATTTTAGGGGGAAGTCTTACACGATGACTGGAATAAAGCTCCTTGTTTTATTCCTTGGATGGATCTCCAACAGTAATGGAAGCAACCGGAAGGTGGGAGTGATGCCTCAAGGTTGGATTTCAATGCTCCAATCCCTGCAGTCCCCACACCCTCCATTTTTTCCATCACCATCACCACATTACAGCCTAGATACATTAGGTTGGGTATAGACTAGTATTTGCTGCAACCTGAGATCATTTCAAAAGGTTAATCTCACAGTGATATCGTTCTTTACATGTCTAAAGCACTGAGCCAACACCGCCAATTTTATTTTGGTGTATAGTCTCTTTAGTGACCTTGATAACAAATAAGGCTTGCCTGGTTCTGGCTCGAACTAGGCTGTGTTTTCAGACCCTTCCTAGCTTATCTCTTTTGTGAAGGCAGATGTCAACCTCTTCCTGTCCCCTCAATCTCTCTTTCTACAAACTGTTTCAATACTACCTATCATTCTTCTATTTCAAATAGACACTGCTCAATGCATTGTTTGCGAGGAAGTAAGTCGGGCGCCAAGCGTGGGGCCAGAGCAATCTCCCTGGAGTCCTTCGCATGGCACCTGGAGACAAAATGGCTGCCTGAGGGAGATGGATGGAGTCTTTGGGTAGGGAGGTGCCAGGCCCCATGGGTGGCAGCAATGGCAGGAACCACTGGGCTGAGTCAGGGCCAGGGATGTGCCCAAGAGCGGGGACAATGAGGTGTCAGGCGCAGGTTCAAGCCTGGTGTTGGGCAGCATGAACTTGTTTGCCAATGATGGCAGCTTCCTGGAGCTGTTCAAATGGAAGATGAAGGAGGAGCAATGTCAGCGGCAGGAGGAGCTGCCCCAGCTCACAGCGACCTGATCAGGTGGGCTGCTACTGGCAGCTAGAGATCTGAAGAGGAATGGCGGCCTGGGCCTCATACTTAGCTTCGTGGGCACAGAGGCAGGAACAAACTAGTCCTCAAGATAGGAATAGAAGCCAAGAAACAGTGATGGAGGATGAGGTATTAACAAGTAAAGGTGACACATGGGCCAAGTATATGGCAGGAGAGAAAAAGTACAAAGCCCACCTGTACTGTGACAATGATAAAACTTGGGACCCCGGTCCCCCTCCCTGCCTGCCTATTGCCGGGGACTCTCTGCACTGTTCATAATATTTAATGCAGCAGCAGCAGTGGCAGCCTTCCCGAGGACTTAAACACAAAAGGAAACCGAGACACTTGTCACCGACTGTTTTCCAGGGCTCTTTTTTTACCTTGAGCACTTGCCTCATGAGGCTTCACAGAACAGTGGTTTACTGTTCCTTCTCTTCCCACCTCCTGCTCTCTCTGGCTTTCTGTCTTCCTCTCCTCACCCTTCCCTTCCTACTCTTAGTCATCACTTCTGGGAAGTAAAGAACTTGACTTAGTGCTCTCTCCAAGAATGAAAAGACTGAACACACACACATATATCAAATCAAAAGAAAACCAACAGATAAACAAACAAACAACAACAACAACAAACCCAGTAAGAATCTCATGACCCAGATAAACCCTCACATCTCAATAATTAGCATGAACGTGAATGGACTAAATGCACCACTGAAAAGACATAGAATGGCAAATTGGATAAAAAACATGATGCAACAATATGCTGTCTCCAGGAGACTCATCTCACCAGAATGGACACTCACAGACTCAAAGTTAGAGGATGGAAAACAAATTTTCAGGTGAATGGAACACAAAAGAAAGTAGGAGTTGTGATCTTAATATCAGACAAAATATGCTTTAAATTATCAACAATTAAAAAAAGACATAGAAGGTCACTACATAGTGAAAAAAGTTAAATCCATCAACAAGAAGTACACATCCTAAACATATATGCACCCAACATAGGAGCACCAACCATTATAAAGCAGATTCTAGGTAAACTAAAAAAAGATGACTCTGGCACTATCATAGCTGGGGACTTATATACCCCACTATCAACCCTAGATAGATCATCGAGGCAAGGATATCTGGAACCTCAACTTGGTGCTTGACCAAATGGACTTAATATACCTGTGAAACATTCCACCCAACACCAAGGGGATACACATTCTACTCATCACCACATGGAATGTACTCTAAGATTGACTACATTCTTGGCCATAAATCAAGCATAAACAAATTTCATAACATTAAAATACTGCCATGAACCTTCTCAGACCATAGTGGAATAAAAAGAAATATCAACACCAACAAAGCTACTCCCAAACCCACAAGGATATGAACCCTGAAAAGCATGATGCTGAGCAACTCCTGGATCAACATGGAAATCAAAGCAGAAATTAAAAGATTTTTGGAAACAAATGAAAATATAAACACATCTTACCAAAACCTCTGGGATGCCATGAAAACAGTACTGAGAGGGGAATTCATTTCTTTACACACACATTAAGAAAATGGAAAGCTCACAAGTTAACAGCCTAACAAATCACCTAAGGGAGCTAGCAAGACAAGACCACCAAACCCTAACTTCAGCAGAAGAATCCAGATCACCATAGTAAAAGCCGAAATATAGGACATAGAAGACAAAAATATCATAGAAAAAAATCAACAAAACAAAAAGCTGGTTCTTTGAAAGGAAAAACAAGATTGAAGGATCCCTAGTCAAATTGACCAAGAAAAGAGAAAAAAAGCCCAAATAAGCAATCAGAAATGCAAAAGATTAAATCACAATGGAGCCCAAAGAAATACAAAAAATTATCAGTGATTACTATGCACACCAGTATAGAAAAACTCGAAAACCTAAATGAAATGGAGAACTTTCTGACATCACATAACCTCCCAAGGATGAAGCAAGAAGAAATTGAGACATTAAATAGACCAATAACAACAAATTGACTCTGTCATAAGAAAACTACCACACACAAAAAAGTCCTGGACCAGACGGCTTTCCAGCAGAGTTCTACAAAACATACAGGGAGGAGCTGAAACCAAGCCTATGGAAAGTATTCCAAGCAATAGAGAAAGAAAGAATTCTCCCCAAATCATTTTATGAAGATAACATCACACTGATACCCAAACCGGGTAAAGATCCAGCGAAGGAAGAGAACTACAGGCCAATATCCCTGATGAACATAGATGAAAAATACTCAACAAGATTCCCTGATGAACATAGATGAAAAATACTCAACAAGATAGAATCCAACAACACATCTCAAAAATCATCCACCATGATCAACATGGCTTCATCCCCGGAATGCAGGGCTGGTTCACCATCCGCAAGACCATAAATGTAATTAAATACAACAATAGATATAAAAATAAGAACCACATGATTGTAACATTTGATGCAGAAAAAGCTCTTGATAAAACCCAGCATCACTTCTTGATAAAATCCCTTTAACACCTAGGCACAGAGGGAATATACCTCAAAATAGTAAGTGCAATCTACAATAAACCCACAGCCAACATATTGCTAAACAGACAAAAATTGGAAGCGTTTCCTCTGAAAACTGGAACAAGACAACTTTTACCCCTCCTGTTCAACATAGTGTTGGGAGTTCTAGCTAAAGCAATGAGACAAGAGAAGGAAAACAGGGGTATCCAAACAGCAAAAAAGGATGTCAAGTTATCACTCTTTGCTGATGATTTGATTTTATACCTCAAAAATCCAAGAGAATTTGTCAAAAACATTCTTGCATTGATAAAGGGCAGTGGCAAAGTCTCAGGATACAAAATCAACCATGCGAAAGACAGCCACATTCTTATACACCAATAACAAATAGGCAGAGAACCAAATAAAAAGCACAATCCCATTCACAATAGCAACAAAAAAGATGATATACCTTGTCATTCCTAACCAGAGAAGTGAAAGATCTTTACAACAATAACTGCAAAACACTGCTCAAAGAAATCAAAGATGTCACAAACAAATGGAAAAATATTCCATGCTAATGGATTGGAAGAATCAATATTGTTAAGATGTCCATCCTACCCAAGGCAATCTACAGATTTAATGCAATATCCATTAAATCACCAGCATCATTCTTCTCAGACCTGGAAATGACAACACAGAAATTTCTATGGAAACACAAATGACCACAAGTTGCCAAAATAATTCTCAGCAAAAGAAGCAAAGTGGGTGGTATCACATTCCCAGACTTTAAACTTTATGATAAAGCTACAATAATCAAAACAGCCTGGTATTGGTACAAGAACAGGCATATAGACCAATGGAACAGGATAGAGAGTTCAGAAGCAAAACCTCAATTTCTCAACTAATTCATCCTTGACAAAGCCTCCCCCCAACAACCACTGAGGAAAGGAGAACTTATTCGGTAAAAGGTGCTGGGAAAACTGGTTGATCACATGTGGAAGATTAAAACAAGACCTCTACCTATCACTGTACACAAAAATCAACTATAAATGGATAAAAGACCTAAATATAAAACCTCAAACTATAAGAACCGTAGAAAATGCAGGAGACACCCTGATGGAAATTGGAACTGGCAACCAATTTCTGATCAAAACCCTAAATGCCCATGCCATTAGAGATAAGATAGACAACTGGGACCTCACCAAAATGAAAAGCTTCTGTAAAGCAAAAGAAAACACCATGAGAGTGGGACGACAGCCCACAGAATGGGAAAAAATATTTGGCAACGGTGTATCTGACAAAGGCCTCACATCTAGGATCTACAGTGAACTCAAACATACTGAAAAGAAAAAAACAAACAGCCCTACCAAAAAGTGGGCAAAAGATGAATAGACATTTCTCAAAAGAAGACATACAAGCAGCCAGCAGAGACATGAAAAAATGCTCAGTCTCACTAATAATCAAAGAAATGCAAATTAAAACTACACTGAGATACCACCTAACTCCAGTCAGGATGGCCATCATCAATAACTCAAAAAACAACAGATAATGGAGAGGATGTGGTGAAAAGAGAACACTTCTATACTGTTGTAGAAAATAGAGAGTGTAGAAAATAGTGTGGTGATTCCTAAAAGATCTAAAAATCGACCTTCCATTCAACCTGGCAATCCTCTTTCTGGGAATATACCCAGTGGACCTCAAAACACTCTATGAAAAAGATACCTGTACACACATGTTTATTGCAGCATTATTCACAATAGCAAAAACCTGGAACCAACCATGCCTCCCATTGAAAGTGGACTGGATAAAGAAAAAGTGGTACATATACACAATGGAATATTATGCAGCCATAAAGAAGGACAAAATTATGAACTCCACAGCAACTTGGATGGATTTAGAGCCTATAATACTCAGTGATCTATCACAGAAACAAAGAACTGTGTACCACATGCCCTCACTCATAAGCAGATCCTGGACAATGATCATAATACTGTAAGAAAGGGAAAGCAGGGATTGCAGTAGTGGGAAACTGCCAAGGGAGCAGGGCAGGGGGACACTTCATCAGTTAGGGTGCCTTATCTCAAATCAAGTGAAGTGGTGACCAAAGTGAGGCCCAAACTTTACCTGTGTAATGACCATTTGTATACCTGAATTGCACTCATCTTTAAAATACTTAAAAAACAAACAAAAACAAAACAAAACAAAAACAAATAGACACTGCTCTTCATTATTCTGCACTCTGAGCATCAATCACCCACCTCGTCCTAGTACTCCTCAGTCAGACCAACTCTATTGAAAGCTAAGATATACATATGTATACTAAAAGAAACGCCCTCTGACTTCCATAAGACATTAAACATACTTGACGTGCTTCACCACACTTTGAGGTTTGAGTGGATTTCCCTCTCTACTTTTACTACTACTCACAAGCTCATTTGGCCACACTCCTCCTGGCCCAGCCAAAAAGAACCTGTCCTGTATCCCATTTCCTTATTAGCTAATCTTACCAGTTGTAAAATACAGTATTAAAATAGAAAATGCTGTCTCAACATGTTCCTCTCTCAGAGACGTTTTTATGTTAATAAAAGAATCCAGGAGACGTGGGACCTCAAAGGCAAATGAGTTACTATTTAATTTTAAGTGAGTTAAGCTATTTAATGAGTCTTGTCTGTGCTTCACGTAATGGTAGTGCTGGTGGATACGTCTCAGGAACTAGAGGTAATTGTGGATGAGAGAACTGGGACTGTAGCTGAAAGCAAAAGGTAAAGTGATGCACATACCAAATATAGCAGCTTCAGGAAGCAAAGAATAGTCCCATACATCAAGTCTGCTGAGGTTTGATTAGGAACACAGAAGAGACAAACTGAAGGGTGATCAATCAAGGCCAGGCAAGACTCATCTAGTGTTCTGGGGGGTAGAGAACGAAGATATTTTCTGGGTCAGCGTTGATAGCAACCTTGTGTGACTGTGTTGCCAGGAGCTTGCCTTGCTGCGAAGGGTGCTGAGAAGGTGGGAGCCACAAAGAGTCTAACACAGTGCCAGTTACCAGCTCATTAAATGCTAGATCCCTGTTTTCTTTTTCAGGCAAAAAGTGGTAATTTTTTCCACTGCTGTTAGGGTTTCGCAGGATTCTTCCTCTGCAGTCAGCACGTGGCTGTCTACCTTCCTACATCCTGACTCTCTCAAGCACTGCAGATGATTGGACCTAGTGTGTTGCCTTGTACAGAGTAATAGCCAAGCATGAATGCCTACATTGGTGAAATTGTAGAAAGAAAAAATACCACATTTGGTAAGGAATAGTTAAAAATGACTTTGAGGAATGATATTGTTATGAAGAAAAGGTTAAGAAAAAAAGCATCCATAACAATAGGGCCATGCTTCCTTATACATGGTACCGTTTAGCAATAATTTTCCAGCTCTGTGCTACTCATCTGTTTATTTGTCCTCAGATTTCTCTCTTGCCCTTCCCCCTGCTCTGTTCTGCCTCACGGGACTGAGTGTAAACTGCATTTCCCAGCCTCCCTTACTAATTGGCTAGAGTTAGGTTGAGTTAGTGGGAGTTCTGATAGGAGCAAGGGAGAAGCAAGGGTGTTTCTTCCACTCTCTGCTTCAAGTGGCTCCATCTTGTAACTCCAGAACTGAGGCTTCACTGGTCTCAGGACCCCACTGTGGCTTTGGGTTCTGGTAATACACCTTTTCCCCATGTCTTCACATTGCAGTCCTAGGGGATACAGGCTTCCTGCTGCTAATCTCTGTTTTCTAATTCTTCCTATCATCTTCGTAATCAATCCCCTATATTGCACTCTGTCTCTTAAATCATGTGACATGGGCTCTGTTATCCTCACAGAACCCTGGATGCTATGCCCTCAGTATATTACTCTAGAGAATTTTACCAGTCAGAGCATTTTTTTCTACATAAGACAACATCATCTATGAGTTATGCAGGATTGAATTGGTTGTAAGTGGTTGACCTAATATAATGTGTAATTATATTTAATATCACACAAACAAAACATTTTTCGCAAATAGTCATTTATTTTTTATTCTAAAAAAATCTGTTATTTTCTACCTAAGAAGATCATTTATAGCATGGGTGAGGTGTTAATAATCATTACACTAAATAGTAGCATAAATCACATTGAAAAAAATGTTTTTTCTTGAAGACCACCTGTCTACACTTTTTGTAGGTACACATGATATTTTGTTTCTTTAAGGAAAACAAATTCATTTAGGTAAATCTTAACACACAGATGGTAGATGCTAGGAAAAACATTAGAATCCATGCAGTCTTTTAACAATATCTGAGATCTGAAGGCACAATAAAAAGTGAATTCTATGTTACTCAGAGTTTTTTATACCACTAAATATATATCTGCATGTTCAGAAACAATCTGATCTAGGCTGTTTGCCTATTAGATTTACAGTTTAAAGAATAACAGCTTGAATACCTCTACAAACCCCACAGAACTAATAAATTACAACAGAAACTCTCCAAAAGAGGCGGAAGCCAATATTTTGTCATTTGCTGAGAGGGTGTCACTTTCCTTGTTGGTTTCAAATTAAGGGATAGGTTCACACACATATACTTTCTCCTGGAATAATGTTCTGTCTTCTGCCTAGTAATACTTCTCATCCTTCAAATCTTGGGTCAGTTGGCATACCCACGTGGAGTCAAATCCCCTCTGGTACAGAGTAGCCCAATATCAGGCCTGTCCTCAGAAGCGAGTATCACCCCAAAGTCTACATTTTTTCTCCTAAATTAGATCAGCATCCTTCCCCCTCCACTACACAGCAAACCCTCTGAAGGCAGAGATTGTTTCTAATGTTGCTTATGATTATTTTTCTAATGAATAGGAAATAATAAATATTCAATTCAAGCCAGTGGAATGAGTGAATGAATGAATGAATGAAGGAGGCACAGAACTTCTCAAGCTTAGGAAGTGGTGATAGCACTGGAACCAGCTCTGACATCTGCTGGGAGTGCGCCGTGGGTCTTCTGAGCTCTGCTTCTCTTTGCCCTACCCTGGGGCAGATGTATTTGGCACAGATTATCTGATCCTTACCAGCCCTCAGACAGAACTATTTGTTCACTGGGCTTTCTAATTGATAGGTCGATAGGTCAACAATTTAAAGAAGGAGCATAGGTATCAATGTGAATGAACTTTATGGGATGACAGTTATCCACACTGAAAAAGAGATTGATGAAGGGCCAAACCTGGGGTAAAAGGCGAGAAAGCGTCTCTTAAGCAGCAGCAGCACATGAAGGCAGATAATCAATCAGGTCAGAAGTTACCTTGTCTGTCCTTTCCATTTAAAAAGTCAAGTGTAAAAAAAAAGTCAAGTGTTTTTGGGTCAACAGACTGAAGAAAACTCATTTAGTTCCTACACGTGTGCCCCATGCTGTAAGACTAATGCAATTTATCTAGAGCTTATTCAACCATTAACATTCTAGTCAGAACAAAATGAGTGAATTAAAATGTGACCTACAGTGGTTTTATAGTGGTTCTGCATTTTCAGAACAAACATTACATTGCTCATATACACAACTACATACGCAGAACTATTTCTGGGGAAGAAATAATCTCATACACTTAAGTTCCTATTTTCTAATTCTTAAATACACAATGGAAACAAATATCTAATACACTTAAGTTGGTATTTTCTAATTCTTAAATGATTAGTGTGAAGTTGTAGTATAAAATGTGTCTTTTTTTGTTTGTTTGTTTGAGTTGGAGTCTCATTCTGTTGTCCAGGCTGGAGTGCAGTGACATACTCATGGCCACCCAAGGGTCGACTTGCTGGGCTCAGGTGATCCTTCTGCCTCAGCCTTCCAAGTAGCCGAAACTACAGGCGCATACTACCATGCCCGGATAATTTTTAGATTTATTGTGGAGATGAGGTCTCACCAAGTTGCCCAGGCTGGTCTTGAACCCTTGGGCTCAAGCAATCCCTTCACCTCGGCCTCCCAAAGTGCTGGGATTACAGGCTTGAACCACCGCACTTGGCCTAAAATGTGACTCTTGATGAATAAATTACTTAGAAAACATTTGGAGAATAGCTGTCAAAGTAATTTGAAAATTACGTCCTGATTCTTTATTCCCCTTTTTCTTTTATTTATTTACTTATTGATTGATTGGTCCAACTCCCTAACTGAATTTAATTGCAAGTGTATCCACTAAAATTTTTTGTGATTTCAAAAAGTGCTTTGATTTACAGAGGGGAAAAGTTGGCCTATTAACTGTTATTTCTCATGAAGATTTACCTCATTAGAATTATTAATATATTTTTATGAAAAACACAGGATGATAGAAAAACATAGAGAAATTGCTATAATAGAGACATGGTTTCCAATGTTATATGACATTCTTTCTAATGATTAGTCAGTTTATAAGATGGATTCCAAAGCCATGTGTGGGAGCATTTGACTGAAGTCAATTAAATGACTCAAATCACACCTTTTGGGGAAGAAAAACATTTGCCCTTTTTCAGGGATGATTATTTTCTGCTTTTATTTTTTAATGCCAGAGGGGAAAAAATATAAAGTAAGTTTCCTTTGATCTCAGCCTCTTTACTGTGATATACCATATAAAGGTGTTGCTCAATGGAAGAAATCTTTTGCCCTTGGAGTGGGTTTTTCCATTGATGATAAAGGCTGTTTTAACTTCACACCATTGACCTCTCCCCCTTGTGATTTGCATTAACCAGATGCCTAAATGGACATAACAGGGTGACCTCTGACACTGCAATGGGTTAATTTTCCACTTGAGCCAACTGGTTGCCCAAGCCACAATCTTCCTGTCCCTACTGAATGAGCCAAGAGGTGATATGTTAAGGATAGGAACAAAACCATTGCAATTGTTCAGAGAAGAGGACACATTAACTGTTGATCATTTAACTGAACATATACCCATTTTCCATCTTCAATGAGATTGTCTTGCATAAAGATAGATGGCTGTCGAGTAAACTAAACATATGAAAGATGCTAGAAGATGCTGAATAATTTGCCTTTAGTGCCACAGAATCAGAAGCAATGGAAGAAAATTACAGG
The DNA here is from genome assembly GCA_963574415.1 of Tarsius wallacei. Lineage (NCBI taxonomy): Eukaryota > Metazoa > Chordata > Mammalia > Primates > Tarsiidae > Tarsius > Tarsius wallacei. The sequence continues at coordinate 26,463 of CAUYQG010228332.1, read as the reverse complement.
CAGGAGAGTGTTTACAATAAATAAATAAGCACTTGGAATCTCTTTCAGCCATTCAGGACAGATTGTTACGTATCACCATCTTGATGCCTAGGGCCATTTGCCCACTTAACCGTGAAAAGATTCAACTGCAGGTTCTTCTGAGCTCCTACCAGAGTTAGACTCCGTGTTCAGTCCTTAGAAGACTGAAGGTCATCCCCAGGTTTATCAGTTGTAAATCCAATATACAACATAGAAAATTAGCTAAGTCTTTTATAAAATTAGTTGCCTTAAGAAATTGCTTTATCTCAGATTTTTTAGTAAACTATCCTTTAAGCTTCCTTAACTCCTAAAGCAGTACGACCTAATGTTCTGCTCTGTATTTTCCAAGTGTTCATATTTAACCATTGAAATATTGATGCTTAAATGGTAATAATAAGGCATCTGATATTTCAACCAGTATAAACTCCCACACTTATTTTTTAGTATCGTCTCTAAACTAAGCTCTAGTAAGATGGAAAAAAAAATGTCTGGGGAGTGTCCATGGCTTGGATGAAGTAGTCCATCCAAGGTCTTTTGCTTGGAACTTTGTATCTCCATCACCATCAGATTGTACTGAGAAAGGAAACCTATTTCTAAATTCTTGTTATAAGAAGATATTTTATATTTTGCCCTTAATATGAGGTAAATATTGATATTTATTTTGTTTTTCTCAACATATAAAAATGATAGGCAACTGTTCACCATTTATAAAAGATAGGTACTTTTATTTTAATGAAGGAAATGACCAAATGAGGAAAAGATAAAGACTTCAAGAATTAAGAGACAAAATATCTCTTAAAATAAAGCTATCATCCTAAAAATATATTATCTTAAAAACATTTCTCAAAAAAATTTCAATATTTTCCATGGCATTATAAATTAGAACCGAGTTCATAGGATGCCACTTGAGAGACCAAATAAAAGGCCCTGTAGGGATTTCAGAAGCCTATGATACTAAACTGCCCAAAATAGGATTTTTGATGTTAAGTGGCATGAATAGATTTTATTTTAATTGGCACATTTGAAGACGAATAATAGGACGCATGAAAGATCAAACAGTGACTGTACTTCAGTGAAAGTTAAACAATATTTTTACTAATAAGTAAAATAATAAAACTATTTCACACTAGAAAATTTCAGTCACACTTAATGATTTTTAAAGCAAAAAGTTATTTAACTTATCTCTCTAGTGCCACACACTGTGTTCAAATAAATGTAAAGTCTCAGAATTATTTATAAGAAATATGTCAAGAATCCTTTTGAGATAACAATAAATACAAGATTAGGAACTTCTCAAAGCGTTCATAAATTGCTAAGGGAATGAGGTAGTTCTGTCTCAGATAGTGTCACAAGGGGACAGGTTTACCTCCTGCCTAAAACAACCAAAAATGTCAAACAAAATATGTGAAATAACTCTTTTAAAAGCACTGGACATCCAGGCAATGAAGGACAGTGATCCCTGAGAGACAGAAAGCAAATAAGGTGAGCCCAACAATTGACCATGCTAATGCCAGAAAGTTGCCAGGCAGGCCAGATCCAGACAAAGTCCCGCAAAGCCCCTTCCTGAGTTTAGGAGACAAAGATGAGAGAGTGCAGGGAGAACAAGGCAGCTGGAATTCTCAGGACAGAGTACCAAAGAGAAGAGAGCTGCCCAGAGATATGCAGAGGACCTAACCAGCAAATTCATGTGAAGAAACTACCCAAAACTGGGTTGGGAGTGGGGCGCATCAGAAAAGATTAGAAAATAGTGCTCATGCAGGGCTGAGAACAGTGCCAATTCCTACCAGGCTGACTGGAAAGGCTCAGACTTAATGGGGCATTGGGTAAAGTGCTCAAAGATGCCCAGTGGGGAATAACTAGCTTTATATGAAGTGTGCACTGGACTTGTCTAACAAGTCATATAAGCAAGACCCCCCAAAATCAAGCTCTTTCCAAATGACTTAACTGTATCAGAACAAAGCTCAAGAATATTGATAGGAATACAAAAATATCTAGTACCCAGCAAGGTAAAATGAACGTCTGCCCATCAACTAAAAATTTAGGTAGAGACATAGAAGATATAAAAGAGGCCCAGATTTTTCTAGAGAGAAAACTAATATGTGTGATATAAATACACTGGATGATATTAATGGCAGATTAGACATGGCAGAAGAAAAGATTCGTGAACTTGAGGACACAGAAATAGAAACTTTCCAAAATAAAACACACAGAGGGAAAAAAAAGAATTTATCAAAAACAAAAAAAAGCATTGGTGAGCTGTGAGACAATGTTAAGCAGCCTAATAAATGTGTGCCTGGAGTTTCTGAAGGAGCCACATGAGAAAGAATGGCTGAAATTTGATGAAAACTATACATCTACCAATCCAGGAAGCTCCAAACATGTGAAATATGAGGACAACTACACAACATGATCAAATTGTATAAAACCAGTGATAAAGAAAATATCTTTAAAAAAATTTATTTTAAATAAAATAATATTAATTTTAAAATAAACATTTATTGGGGGTACAATTCAGGGTTAGGTATACAAATGTTCATTATGCAGGTACCCTTGTTGATGAGGTGTACCCCCCGCTGGCAGTATCCCACTTCTGCCAATCCTGCCTCCTCCCGGCAGTTTCCCACTACTGCCAATTCTTTTCTTATAGTATTACATATAATTGTTCAAGGTCCACTTATGAATGAGAACATGGGATACTCAGTTCTTTGTTTCCATGATAGATCACTCAGTATAATAGACTCTAAGACCATCCAGTACATAATTTTGTCTTTATTTGTGACTGCAAAATATTACATCATGTATATGTATCACATTTTTAAAATCCAGTCCTCTTTCAATGGGCAGCACTGTTGGTTCCCTGTTTTTGCTATTGTGAACAATGCTGCAGTAAACATGTGTGTGCAGGTATCTTTTTCATAGAGTGATTTGAATTCCTCTGGGTATATTCCCAGTAGGGGGATTGCAGGGTTGCATGGAAGGTCGATTTTTAGATCTTTTAGGAATCCCCAAACAGTTTTCCACAGAGGCTGTATGAGTTTACACTCCCACCAACAGTGTAGAAGTGTTCCCTTTTCCCTGCATCCTCTCCAGTATCTGTTGTTTTTTGAGTTATTGATGATGGTCATCCTGACTGGAGTTAACTGGTATCTGAGTGTGGTTTTAACTTGGATTTCTTTGATGACTAGCGAGGCTGAGCATTTTTTCATGTATCTGATGTCTGCTTGTATGTCTTCTTTTGAGAAATGTCTATTCATATCTTTTGTCCACTTTGTAATGGGGCTGTTTGGTATTTTTTCTTTTGGCACGTTTGAGGTCTTTGTAGATCCTAGATATTAGGCATTTGTCAGATATACAGTTGGCAAATATTTTTTCACAGTCTGTGGACTGTTTCCACGCTCCCTTGATGGTTTCTTTGGCTTTGCAGAAGCTTTTCAGTTTGATGAGGTCCTACTTGTCTGTCTTATCCTATCCTATCCTATCCTATCCTATCCTATCCTATCCTATCCTATCCTATCCTATCCTATCTTACCTTATCTTATCTTATGGCATAGGCACTTGAGGTTTTGATCAGGAATTGATTGCCGGTTCCAGTTTCCATCAGGGTATCTCCTGAGTTTTCTAAGGTTCTTATGGTTTGAGTTTTACGTTTAGGTCTTTGATCCATTTAGAGTTGACTTTTGTGTATGGTGATGGGTAGGGATCTTGTTTTAATCTTCTGCATGTGGTCAGCCAGTTTTCCCAGCACCATTTACTGAATAAGTTCTCCTCTCCCCAGTGGTTGGTGGTGGAGGCTTTGTCGAAGAGGAGTTGGTTGAGAAATTGAGGTTTTGCTTCTGGAATCTCTCTCCTGTTCCATTGGTCTCTATGCCTGTTCTTATACTAATACCAGGCTGTTTTGATTATTGCAGCTTTATAATAAAGTTTAAAGTCTGGGAGCATGCTACCTCCCGATTTTTTTTTTTCTGAAGATTTTTTTGGCTATTCATGGTAGTTTGTGTTTCCATATTAATCCTGTATTGTCATTTCCAGGTCTGAGAATAATGCTGCTGGTAATTTAATGGGTATTGTGCTAAATCTGTAGATTGCCTTGGGTAGAATGGACATCTTAACAATGCTGATTCTTTCAATCCGTGAGCATGGAATATTTTTCCATTTGTGTAATCCTTGGTTTCTTTGAGCAGTGTTTACAGTTTTCATTGTAATGGTCTTTCACGTCTCTGGTTAAGAAGATGCCAAGGTTATTTCATTAGTCTACCAAATTTTCAAGGAACAGATTGTTTCCTTTTCTTAAAGACGAAGGACCTCTCTCACACCCCTCAATCCTGCCTACTCTTTCTGTGAGACTAGTATGACCTTTATACCAAGACTAGTTAAGAATTACCAAAAAGAAAAATTACAGTAAATCATGGTCAGGAATATGTATTGAAAATTTTAAAAATATTAAACGGCAAATCCAGCAGTATGACAAATAATATAACTATTTCAATAGATACAGAAAGAATTTTTGACAAAATTCATGATAAAAAAAATTCTAGTAAACAGGAAGGGAACTTCCTTATGTTGATAAAGAATGTCTAACAAAAAACCTTTAACAATAATCATTCTTAACGATTAAATGTAAAAAAAAGCATAGTCATAATAAAGGCCAGATGTTCATTATCCTTGCTTCTTTCCAACACTGTACTGGAGTACTGATCCAACATAATTAAGGAAGAATAAAAAATAAAAGTTTAAATATATGTTTTAAATTTTAAAATTTGCTTTTAATATTTAAAATGTTTAAGTTGACACATAATTGTACAAATTATAGGGTCATAGTGGTGTTGTGATACATATAATGTATAGTGTATAATGTATAATTAAGGTAATTAACTTATGTGTTACTGCAAATATTTATCATTTCTTTGTATTGCGAACACAATATCCTTCTTGCTATTTGAAACTACATATTATTGTTATAAAATTCAGATATTTGAGAGAAATTTATTTCTTTTGTTTATCTGTACATTTTAACAAATTGCAGACCTATTAAAATCTAAGAAAGTTATTTGTAAGATTAAAGTAATAAATGAATGCCTACAATTCATTTATATCTGATATCTTCTTGTTTTGTTTCTGATTTTTATACTGATTCATTTTCTCTCTCCCTCTTATTCCTCTCCCCAGTAGTAATTATTTGCCTATAAACTTTTCATCATATGTGTCAAATAGAAAGTCCTGGACATGAACCACAACACAAAGAGTAACAATTTTTCACTCATTAGTATCATCTGTGATACTTCTTGTTAACAATATCTGAAAGAGTGTCAGGCAGGGTGGAGGAAAGTTTTCTTGAAGCTCTTTACTTGTTTGAATGAATCAACATATTTATAGTCAGAGATACTTTGTGTTTCTTTCTTTTCGATGCAATCTTTACTTGTATGTATAATAATATATGTTAAAATTTCCAAAATATTCCAGTTTGTTATGATATAAAAATTATTTTTCATTAAAATTTAAATGCTTAACACTTTCTCTGTCTTAGACAGTGAAGACTTTGCTGAATGTTTAAATTGTTTTACCTTTTACACAAGTGGGTTGATATTCTCCTGCTTGTGACGTAGAAGAGTGAGTAGATACATGTGTGTAGAAGTTAGGTTAAAGAGCAAACAATACATTGTTTCCTTTACAGTTGCTCCATTCTTTTTTTCTTTTTGTTTTTGTTTTGATCTTCTAGGGTATGCTTATAGAGACTTGCTAGGTTCAGGTGATCCTTCCACCTCAGCCTTCCAGGTAGCTGGGACTAGAGGCATGCGCCACCACGCCTGGCTAATTTTTTATTTTTATTGTAGACATGAGGTCTCGCCAAGATGCTCAGGCTGGTCTTGAAACTTTGGGCTCAGGCAGTCCTCTCACCTCTGCCTCCCAAAGTGCTGGGATTACAGGCTTGAGCCACCACGCAGGGCCTAGTTTATCTTTTCTAAGAGATTTCTGTTCAATCATCTAGGTAGTGGGAAAATGTTAAGTTGAGTGAAAAAAATGTATCACTGATTAACCAGTGGAAGTTTAACACAGCGGTTAAAAGCTCAGGGTCTGGATAAAGGCATAGGTTTGTTGTGATCTTGGGTAAGTTACTTAAGCTCTTTGAGCTTCAGTTTCTTTCTCTGTAAAATGAGGATGATAACTAGAATATTACCTTGTAGGATGAAATGAGTTAATAAACACAAAGTCTTCAGCCCATAGGTGAGCTACTGTTATTATTTTTTGTTTTTTTGAATTGGATTCTTATTCTGTTGCCCAGGCTAGAGAGCAGTGGCACGCTCATGGCCACTGCAGCCTTGTCCTTCTGGCTCAGGTGATCCTTCCATCTCAGCCTTCCAAGTAGCTGGAATTACAGGCACGCACCATCATGCCTGGCCAATTTTTGATTTATTGTAGAGATGAGGTCTCGCCAAGTTGCCCAGGCTGGTCTCGAACCCTCAGGCTCTGGCAATCCTCTCACCTCGGCCTCCCAAAGTGCTGGGATATAGACGTTAGCCACCATGCCCGGCCTTTTTTTTTTGCTCAATGTATAACCCATGTAAAAAAGTAATATCTAATAATCAAATGAACATTTTGCAAAATTTTCTTGACCATTTTGCTAGGTACTGGAATACAAAGTTGAAAGTTCCTTGCCCTCTGAAAGCTTCTTTCCCCACTTGTTTTCTTTCCAGTGATAGTTGTTTCCTTCCAGGAACCTCTTGCAGGACTTGTTTTAATGTTCTGTGGAAATTAAAGAGAATATGCTTTAATATTTTTTAATGGTAAAATAATAAATTATCTGAAAAAAGCTTATGCTGGGAAGGTCTGAAGAAATGATTTCATAGTAGGTTTGTTCTTGGTGTTCAAAAATGGCATTTAGAACCTATAGAAAGACTGAACGTTCTGTCTGGGTTCTCTAAGTAGCAACCAGTTTTGAATTTTTCTTTTACTTTCTCAAAATTCTGTACAGTTTCAATTTGTTTATATGTTATTTGCAGATGCTAAAACTACTTGTTGAAGTAAGATAGAGTAATAGTTCTCTTAAATAATTAATGCATGAGTACTATACTTAAGTTATATATGATGTGTATTTCTACATTTCTGTTATAAAAGCAAAGTAATCCTGAATTAGGCTGCTTGCACAAACAGCAAAATATGCTGAAATTAAATTTTTTTTTTAGTAATTGAATTTAAATTTGACATACCTTTTGTAGGTATATAAATAGTTTCACTCCAACTCAATTTATGTAAATCTCTATGTTTTTTAAATTCTGATTTTAAAAACCCACATAACTTAAAATTTATCAACTTAACAAATTTTAAATGTACAGCACAATAATATTAAGTATGTGCACCTTGTTGTGTAGCAAAGCTTTAGATCTTTTTCATCTTACAAAACTGAAACTCTATATTCATTGAACAACACACCTACTCCTCCCCCAACTTGCCCCTGGCCACCACCTCTTTACTTTCTATGAACTTGACTACTTTAGATACCCCATGTAAATGGAATCATACAGTACAGGCATTCCTTGTTTATTGCACTTTACTTTATTGTGCTACAAGGATACTGCATTTTGTTACAAATGGAAGGTTTAAGACAGTTCTGCATTAGTAAGTCTGTAGGTGCCATTTTCCAACATGTGTTCAATTTTGCATCACTTTTGGTAATATTCTCATATTATTTCAAACTTTTCAGTGATATTTTATCTGTTATGGTGATCAGTGAACTTTGATGTTACTATTATATTGTCTTGGGGGTACATGAACACCCCCCACATATGACAGCAAACTTAGTAATAACCTATTCTGATTGCTCTACCAACTGGCTGTTCTCCTGTCACCCTTCCTCTCCTCGGGCCTCCTTATTTCCTGAGACATCACAATATTGAAGTTAGGCCAGCCTAATAACCCTACAGGAGTCTAAGTGTTCAAGTGGAAAGAAGAGTCACAACTCTCACTTTAAATCAAAAGCTAGAAATGATTAAGTTAGTGAAGAAGGCATGTTGAGAGCTAAGAAAGGCTGAAAGCTAGGTCTTTTACACCACAGTTAGCCAGGTTATAAATGCAAAGGAAACATTCTGTGGAAATTAAAGTGCTGCTTCAGTGAACACATGAGTGATAGAAGTAAAAGAGCCTTATTGCTGATATGGCAAAAGTCTTAGAAGTCTGAATAGAAGATCAAACCAGTGACAACATTCTCTTAAGCCAGAGCCTAATCTAGAGCAAGGCCTAACTCTTAAATTCTTTGAAGGCTGAGAGAGGTGAAGAAGCTGCAGAAGAGTTTGAAACTACCAGAGGTTAGTTCTTGAAGTTTAAGGAGAGAAGCTGCTGCTATAATATATCAGTGCAAGGTGATGCAGCAAGTGCTGATATAGAAGCTAAAATACCTATCTAGAAGATCTAGCTATGATCATCAATGAAGGTGGCTGCACTAAATCACAGATTTTTCAATATAGATGAAACAGCCTTCTATTGGAAGAAGATACCAAAATCTTGGACTTTCATAGCTAAAGAGGAGAAGTCAATGTCTGGTTTTCAAAGTTTCAAAGGATAGGCTGACTCTCTTGTTGGAGGCCTAATGCAGCTGGTGACACCAGTGTTCATTTGCCATTCCAGAAATCCTGGGGCCCTCAAGAGGGGTGCAAAATCCCCTCTGCCTGTGCTTTATAAATAGAACAACGTAGCCTAGATGACAGCACATCTATTTACAACTTGGTTTACTGAACATGTTAGGCCTGTTGTTAAGATCTACTCACTGACAGTGCACCTTCTCCCCCATGAGCTCTGATGGAGATATACAAGGAGATTAATGTTGTTTTCATATCTGCTTATCCAACATTTATTCTGCAGCCCACGGATGAAGGAGTAGTTCTGACTTTCAAGTCTTATTATTTACGAAATACACTTCATAAGGAGATTGCTGCCATACAAAGTGATTCCTCTGATGGGTCTAGGCATAGTAAGTTGGAAGTCTTCTGGAAAGGATTCAGTATTTTAGATGTCATTAACAACATTTATGATTCTTGGGAGGAGTTAAAACATCAACATCAACATTAAGATAGGTTTGAAAGAAGTTGATTCTAACCCTCATGAGTGACTTGGAGGGATTCAAGGTTTCAATGGAATAATTAGATGGGGTGGAAATAGCAAGAAAACTAGAATGAGTGGAGCCTGAAGTTGTGACTGATTTCTGCAGTCTCATGATCAAATTGGAGTGAATGAGGAGTTGCTTCTTAGGGATGAGCAAAGAAAGTGGTTTTTTTGAGATGGAATCTATTCCTAGTGAAGGTGCTGTGAATGTTATTGAAATGACAACAAAGGATTTAGGATATTACATAAACTTAGTGGCAGAGGTTGAGAGGATTGACTCCAATTATGAAAGAAGTTCTGTTGTGAGTAAAATACTATCAAACAGCATCACATGCTACAGAAAAGTTTTTTGTGAAAGAGAGTCAACTGATGCCATCAACTTCATTGTCTTAGTTCATTTTCTGTTGCTTATATCAGAATAAACTAGGTAATTTATTAAGAAAAGAAACATTTTTTTTACAGTTATGTAGCTTGAGAAGTCTCAGGTTGAGGGGGTTTCATCTTGTGAGAGCCCTCTGAAGAGACCCAAGGTGACACAGGGTATTACATTGTGAGGAGACTAAGCATGCTATTGTGCTGTGCTTGGTGCCAATTCCATGATAATCCATTAACCCTTCAATCATTAACTCGATCATAGATTAATCTGTTCATGATGATAGAACCCTAATGATCCACCTGTCAGTACCCTGCTACATTGGGGATTATGTTTTAACAGAGTTTTGGAGGGGACATTCAAATAATAGAACTGTCTTATTTTAAGAAATTGTCACTATCAGCCCAGCCTTCAGCAACCACCACCCTAATCAGTCCGCAGTTATATGCATGGAGGCAAGACCTTCCACCAGCAAAAAGATTATATTTTGCTGAAGGTTTAGATGATCATTAGCATTTTAAAAAATAAAGTATTAAGTATGATAAAGTATTAATTATGGTATATAGTTTGTTTTTTTGGACATAATGCAGTCACACACTTGATAGGTGACTATATAGGATAAACATAACTTTTATATGCACTGGAAAACCAAAAGGTTTCTGTGACTCGCTTGATTCTAATATTCACTTTATTGTAGTGGTCTGAAACCAAGCCCGCAGGTATACCTGTGTTTGTCAGTGCTTATTTCACTTAGCATTATTCTCAAGGTTCATTCATGTTTTAGCATATAACAGGATTTTTATTTTTTAGGCTAAATAATACTCCATTGTATGCATAAGCCACATTTTCTCTCTCTCTCCATCCATAGACATTGGATTGCTTCCATTTTTGGCTCTGTGAATACTGGTGCTCTGAAAATGGGCATGTAAATATCTTTTCGAGATCCTGCTTTTAATTCTTTTATTTGTATAACCCAAAGTGAGCTTGCTGGATCATGTGTTAATTCTATTTTAATTTTTTGAGAAACCTCCCTACTGTTTTTATAATGTTTTCCATAATGGTGATAACCATTTTATATTCCTCCCAACCATGCAGAAGGATTCCAATTTCTCCACATTCTTACCAACACTTGTTATTTTATTTTTTTTATGTTGGCCATCCTAAGGGGTTTCATTGTGATTTTCATTTGCATTTTCCTGATGATTAGTGATGTCGAACATCTTTTCCTATGCTTATTGGCCATTCCAATATCTTCTTTGGAGAAAAATCTATTCATGTCCTTTGTCTTTTTTTTTTTTTTTAGAGTAGTGGGATGCATGTGAGGATTTGTTATATAAGTAAATTGCATGTGGATGAGGTTTGGGCTTCTAGCAAGCCCTGTGTCTCCCAATGGGTGGTTGTAAACCCATTTCCTTCTCTCCCTCCCTCCTTTCTTTAGCAGTGTCCAGGATCGGTTTCCACCTTTGGTTTATGTACCCAGTGTTTAGGGCCTGCTTATGAATGATAACATGTGGTATTCAGGTTTTTGTTTCTATGATAGTTCAATTAGAATGATGGTCTCCAGCTGCATTCACATTGCTGCAAAGGATATGAGATTTTGTCCTTGGTGGCTGTGTAGTGTTCCATCATGTATATGTACCACATTTTCTTTATTCAGTCTACTTTCGATGGGCATGGGTTGGTTCCATGTTATTGCTATTGTGAATAGTGCTGCAATGAACATATGTGTGCAGGTGTCTTTTTGGTGGAATGATATATGTTCTTCTGGGTATATTCTCAGAAATGGGATTGCTGGGTCATAGAGTAGATCGATTTTTAGTTCCTTGAGAAAAACATCACACTGTTTTCCATAAAGGTTGAACTATTTTACATTTCTACCAACAGTGCAGAAGCATACCCCTTTCTTTGAAGCTTTGCCAACACCTGTTATTTTTTGACTTTTTAATGATAACCATCCTGTCTGATGTTAGATAGTATCTCGTTGTAGTAGTATTTGTATTTTTATGACGGTTAGTGAAGCTGAGCATTTTTTTATGTGATTGCTGGTTGCTTATATGTCTTCCTTTGAAAGTGTCTGTTCATGTTCTTAGCCCACTTTTTAATGTGGTTATTTATTTATATATTTTTCATTTTGTTTTAATTCCTTGTAGATCCCAGATGTCAGGCTTTTGTCAAACAGCTAGCTTGCAGGTATTTTTTTCCATTCTGTGTGTTGTTTCTTTACTCTCTTGGTGGTTTCTTTTGCTCTACAGAAACTTTTGAGCTTGATAAGATCCCACCTGCCAATTTTAGATTTTTCTGCATTTGCTTTTGAGGATTTGGCCATGAATTCATTGCCTGCTCTAATCTCCAGGAGGGTGCTCTATAAGTTTTCTTCTAAGACTGTTATCATTTAACGTTCCACATTTAAGTCCTTGATACATTTTGAGTTAATTTTTATATATCATAATAAGTAGGGGTTCAGTTTCATTCTTATGCATGTGGTTAGCCAGTTTTCCTAGCACCATTTGCTAATTATGGTTTCCTTTCCCCAGTGTTTTTTGTTTTTTTTTTTTGTCAGCTTTATTAAAAGTGAATTGGTTGAAGTCCCGTCTGTGGTTTTGTTGCTGGATTCTCTGTCCTGTTTTTTTGGTTTATATATCTATTTTTGTACCAGTGCCATGCTGTCTTGGTTACTGTAGCCTTGCTAGTAAAGTTTGAAGTCTGAAAGTGAGATGCCTCCAGCTTTGTTCTTTTTGCTGAGGATTGCTTTAGCTGTTCAGGCTCTTTTTTGCTTCTATATGAATTTCTGTATTGTCTTTTCTAGGTCTGAAAAATGATGTTGGTAATTTGGTAGGGATTGCATTGAATCTGTAGATTGCCTAAGGTAGAATGGACGTCTTGATGATATTGATTCTCTTTGTCCACTTTTAATAAGGTTTTTTATTGTTTCTGAGTTGTAGAGTTATTTATAAGCTCTAGATACTAACTTTTTATCAGATAGACAGTTAACAAATATTTTCTTCCATTCTGTAGGTTGCCCTTTACTCTGTTAATTGTTTACTGCAAAGAAGTTTTCAAGTTTGATGTAGTCTTATTTGTCTCTTTTGGCTTTTGTTGCCTGTGTTTTTGATATCATATATAAAAATTATTGCCAAATCCAGTGTCATGGAACACTTCCCCATTGTTTTCTTCCTAGAGCTATAGTTTTAGGTCTCACATTTAAGTCTTGACTTTTCTTTATGAATTTGAACTATTCTCCTCTAGTTTTTTTGAAATGTACGGTAGATTTTTGTTAACTATCATCACCCTGCTGATCTTTCAAACTCTAGGTCTTATTTCTTTTGTTTGAGAGTATATTTGTACCCATTAATCAACCTCACTTTATGTTCTCCTCTTCCTTACCTTTCTTGTCCTCTGGTAACCACCAGTCTACTCGCCATCTTCATGATATTCACTTTTTTAGCTCCCACATATGTGTGAGAACATGTGATATTTGTTGTGCTTGGCCATTCCACTTTACTTTAATGACTTTCGGTTTTATCTGTGTTACTACAAATGAAAGGATCTCACTCTTTTTTGTGACTGGATTATTGTCCACTGTATATATATATACACCATAATTTCTTTATCTTTCATTTGTTGATGGGCACTTAGGTTGATTAAATATTTTCGGTATTGTTAATAGTGCTGCAATAAATTAGGAAGTGCAGATATCTTTTCAATTTATTGACTTCCTTTCTTTTGTATTATCTGTCCATTACTGAGTATGGGATGTTGAAATTCCCTTCTATTACTGTATTGCAGTCTCACTCTCTCTTTAGATGTGTTAATGTTTGCTTTATGTACTTGGGTACTTTGGTGTTGAATGCATAGATATTTGTAGTTGTTATATGCTCTTGCTGAATTGATTCCTTTCAAATTATATAGTGACCTTTTTTGTGTCTTCTTATAGCCTTTGACTTGCAATCATTTTTATCTGATATAAATATAGCTACTCCAGCTCTTTTTGGTTTCCAGTTACATGGAATATCTTTTTCCATTGCATCATGTTCAGTTTATCTGTGTCTGTCCAAGTGAAGTGAGCTTCTTCTAGGCATCATATAGTTGGGTCTTGGTTTTTTGTATCTATACAGCCATTCTATGTCTTTTAATTGGAGAATTGAGTCAATTTGCATTCGTTATTAGTCATAAGTAAGGACTTACTACTATTATTTTGTTGCTTGTTTTCTGGTTGTTTTGTAACTCCTCTCTTCCTTATTCTTTTTTTGTGGGTAAGCAGTTTTCTCTGGTAGTATGTTTTAATCTGTTTCTTTATATTTTTAGTGGATCTATTATAGGTTCCTGCATCATAGTTATTATGAGGCTTACTAAAAACATCATGTGTATATATGTGTATAGATATGTAACAAGTTATTTTAAAGAAATGACAACTAATCTTAGATCACAGAGGAAAGATACAAAGAACAAACTTCTAAAAACTCTACATTTTATGTCCATCACTCTACATTTTGTCTTTTTCTAGTCTCAATTTACATATTTTATATTGATAATATAAAACAGATAATAATGTTAATCTTTAAATATCATAGAAAATACCTGTAGTCCTTATTATTTTGATAGATTTGTCTTTTAGGCATCATGTTAGAGTTATAAGTGGATTGCACACCACAATGACAAGATTAGAGTATTCTGACTTTGTCTGTCTACTTAATTTTACCAGTGGGTTTTATACCTTCACATGTTTTTGTTTTGCTGTTGTTTTTGCATGTTAGTCTTTCTTTCTTAAGAACTTCTTTTAGTATTTCTTGTAAGATGGATCTGGTTGTGGTAAATTTATTTCAGCTTTTGTTTGTGTGGGAAAGACTATTGCTTCTCCATATTTGAATAATAACTTTGCTGGATATGGTATTCTTAGATAGCATTTCTACCCCCACCGTCTTCACATACACACTTTTGAAAATGTTACCCCATTCTCTCTGGCTTGTATGGTTTTTGTTGAGAAGTTTGCTGCCAGATGAATTGGTGCTGCTTTATATATTATTTATTTTCTATTACTACTTTTGGGATCTTCTCTTTGTCTTTGACCTTTGAGATTTTAATTATTATATGCCTTGTGGTAGTCTTATTTAGTTCAGATCTGTTTGGTGTTTCCCAACTTTGCTGTAAGTGGGTACGCTAGCTTCTAGCTTTCTCAAAATTTGAGATGTTTTCTGTTAATATTTCTTTAAATAGCTTTCTACCCATTTGTTTTGCTCTACTCTCTCTTAAACACCAATAATTCTTAGATTTGGTCTTTTGAGGCAATTATCTAGATCTTAGGTAATCTTCATTATTTTCTCATTACTTTTCTCTCCTTCCTCACCCCCAAATGAGTATTTTTTGAATACTCTGCCTTCAAGTTCCTGGATCCTTTCTTATGCTTGATCCATCCTATTGTTGAAAGCCTCTAATGAATTTTTCAGTTTCAGCAAATGTATTTCTCAGTTTCAAAGTTTCTGTTTGATATTTTAAAAATTATTTGAACACCCCCTTTGCTATATTTTTCTTATACATTTTTAGATAGATTTTCTATTTATTGTGGAGATCACTGGAGCTCCTTAAACTACTACTATATTGAATTCTTGGTCAGAGAACTTACATATTGTTATCTTGTTAGAGTCAGTCACTGGGTCCTTGCTTTGTCCATTTGGGGAACTCATGGCTTTCTGATTGCTGTTTTTTTCTTTTGGATGTATGTCTATGTCTTTTCACTGAAGGATTAGTTATATATTCTACTCTTTTCTGTCTGTCTTGTTTTGGTTCTTACTGGATATATTTGCTTTGAGATTGTAATTTACCTGTTTAGTTTCTTTTTTTCCTGCTAGGTCGCTGTCTTTTTTCAGCACCAGATGGCGTATTAAGTCCATATTTGTCTTGGCTCTGGTAACCAATCAGAGTTCTGCTTGACCTAAATTGGAGAATTTTCAAAGGGGAATATCTTGACAGTGTGGGAATACTGACTAGGGGTGTATGCCCAGGTTACCTGTGGAATATAACTCCTACAGCATGATGCTGCTGAGCTACTCTGATTTGGCATTTCCTTTGACTAAGTTACAGAACTGACTTTCCATGACCTTCCCTGTTTGTCTCTGACTATTCTCAGAGATTTTCCTACCTTTCAGTAATTTGTGATGCTTTCTGTGGGTTGAGGCAGGGATAGATCTCCAGTAAGGGAACCCCACACAATGGGAAAGCTTACTGACAACCTAAATTTCACCTTTTCAATGTACAAAACATGAGTTAGGGAAATTTTCCATGCATCTGGTGCCAGGCAGATTGGGTGGAGAAACGTCAGCAGATATGGTAGTCAGATTCTCTTACCATCTGGTTAGAATTTTTTTTTTATTTCTTTGAGGCCCTAGGAACTGTCTCAACTTATATTTGAGTTCCAGGATATAGCTGGTGATAGTCTTCGTGCTGTTTATTTGTTTTTGGTGTTCTGTTGAGGTGAAGTGAAGCCAGCTTGCTTCTTTCTACATTGTCATTTTGGAACTAATGTGACTTTTTAAAAGCTTAGGTACAAACAATGAGTAGAGTCAGCTTGGTGAAAAGGGAGAAATATGCAAAAAGGAAGATTTCTTGTTCTTTTGAGGAACTGAGTGGCCACTGTGACTGGAGGGTAAAAGCAGTATGGGATGTGACTAGAGGTCAATAGAACTTTATGTTCCATGGTAAGTATTTAGAACTTTATCCTAAGCACAAGTACATTATCATACTTGAAAGTTTTAAAGATGATGTCACCTGTGCTCCAGGGTACAGATTAAGACGGTGCCAAGTCTGGAGAAAAGTAGACTGTTGGCAGTAACTCAGAAAGACAGTGGTGATTGTATTAATTTGTTATGGGTTGCCACAACAAAGTGTCACAGACTGGGTGGATCAAATAATGGGAATTTATTTTCTCAGAGGTCTGAGATCTAGGCGTCACCAGGGTTGGTTTCTTTTGAGGACTGTTAGGGAAAGATTTTTTCCAGGTTTCTTTCCTTAGTTTGTAAATGATTGTCTTCTTTCCATGTCTTCACATTGTCCTGCTTCTGCCTGTGTGTGTTCAAATTTCCTTTTTTTATATGTACACCAATCTATATTGGATTAGCACCCACCCTAATGACCTCATTTTAATTTATTGATATCTTTTAAAAAAAACCTTGTCTTCAAATAGAGTCACATTCTGAGGTACTGGGTGTTAGGACTTCAACATACGAATTTCGAGTGAACATAATTCAGCCTATAACAGTGTTTTATGTTGATAGCAGTGACAAATGAGAGAAAGAGACTTATTGGAGAATTATTCATGGGCTAAATCTAGCAAATCTTAGTGATAGATTAGAAGTGGTGATATGGAGAGGAACGTTTTAAGTATGACACTAAGGATTCTGATTCGACAAGACTTCTGGTATAGAGCAGTGGCTTGCATTTGAGATGGTAAACTGAGAAACATATTTAACAGTAAAGACAATGAGTTCTATATTGGATGTACTCATGTGCCATTCAAGGGTAGTTGTTAGTTAGGCAGTTTAATATGTATCTAGAGCTTAAAAGAGAGACCTTGGCTAGAGACACAATTATTGGAGACAACAACTAATAGCTGACAGTCAAAGCCATGATAATGGAGAGACTGCCTGGAAAAGAAAAGTAGTATACCTAGACAGAGCCCCAAGAATATGTGAATTTAAAAATTAAAATAAAATAGTTTTCCAAAGTGATGTATACATTTTCAGATGGGGAAAGATAGTTATAGCATCTACCTTTACTTTCTTAAAGTATTATTTTCTTAAAGTATTATTATTTTTTAAACATAATACAAAATATGATACAAATTTTATTAGTACAGTTAAACATATATAATTCACAAACAAATAAGTAAACATATACTGTACTAGAGTATGAATGTGATGAGGGAATCCAAGGGAACAGTGTTTCAAGGAGAGTATGATTCATACTAAAGTGAATTTGACTGTTAGCAAAGCATATTACTGATTGAAGTTTTAAAAATTACTTTTGGCCAAGCATGGTGACTAACACCTATAATCCCAGCACTTTAGGAGGCCGAGGTAAGAGGATTGCTTGAGCTCAGAAGCTTAAGACCATCCTAGGCAGCATAGCAAGACCTGTCTCTATGAAAAATAAAATATTAGTTGGATGTGGTGGTGTGGTTCCAGCTACTCAGTAGGCTGAGATGGCAGGATTTCCTGCCTGAGCTCAGGCAGTTGAGGCTGCAGTGAGCCGTGATCATGCCACTGCACTCCAGCTTGAATGACAAAGTGAGACCCCAACTCAAAACAATCAAACAAATAAAATTTTAATTGTCACATAATAATTGTACATATTTATGGAGTACAGACTGATATTTTGATACATATATACAATGCACAATGATCAAGAGGAAAATTCAGAATTCTTCTAGTTATATGAACATATACAATAAGTTGTTAACTATAGTCACACTACAGTGCTATAGAATACTAGCATTTATTTCTCTTATCTAACTGTAATTTTATATCCATTTTAGCCAGTCTTTTCTATTTTCCCCTTCCTTTCCCCAGCCTCTAGTAACCACTATTCTTTACCTTTGTGAGATCAACTTTTTTAGCTTCTGCTTATGAGTGAAAACATGTGGTCTTTATCTTTCTTTTTCTGCCTATTTTACTTAACATAATTTCCTCTGATCTTGTTCATGTTGCCTTGAATAATAGGATTTCATTCTTTTTTTAATGTGTAAATAGTATTTATAGTGTATATATACACATTTTCTTTATCCACTTATCTATAGATGGACCTACTTAGGTGATGATTCCATACCTCAGCTATTATCATTAGGGCTGTAGTATTCATGAGAGTGCAGGTATCTCTTCAACAGACTGATTGGATTTCCTTTGGCTATATCTAGTAGTAGAATTACTGGAATTTTCAAATACTGGTAAACCATGAATTCTCAGCAAGGGCAGTATTGACCCCAAGAGGGAGAAAATAGTTCTGATTTTTATTTTGGGAGGAGAAAGGAGTACAGAGAATCTTAGATATTACAATGGGTTGTGGCCTTCAAAGCTCAACACCCTACCCTATAAAATCTTATTTCTTAGTATTTAATTACTCTTGTTAGGGAGAAACTAAATTTTATTTAAACTAATTAAATCTAATTATAGCACAGTTATGCTATATATAAGCATAATGTATGCACTCTTACATATAAATATAGTTAACTTTTAACATTTTCTTTGTTGGAGGTGATAATGAAAAAAAGGTTGAGACATACTCCACTAAACTATTTGAAAAGAATTTTAATTTCCTTAACACTGTAATTTAACAGTGATCTGTATGGACTAATGTGCGATTAGGCATCTGAGTTTAAAGAGGAACTTTTACTTTTTACCCTCTATATTCCAGGATTGAATTTTTTATTTTTTATACCACCATCTCACTATGAAGTATTGAATTTTTTGCATTAAGAATATATTATTCCATTTAGAATTAACATTTAGATTATCTATATTACTCCTCCAAAAAATTGAAAAGTAGTAGCATCATATTTAATCCTTTCATCCAGAGATAACTTCTGTTAACATTTTGAAAAAAGTCTTTCTATTTTATTGTATGCATTTTAATAAGTCCTATCTGTTCTACTCTCAAAATGTATTTAAAATCTGACCACTTTCACTGTATCTCACTACCTCCTTTGTCTAAGTTCTCACTTTTTAAAACAAAAAGTATATTGCATAATAAATATTGTTCTTGTATATCTGAACAATATACATGTAAAAGCCAACATTTTTATTTTAGCTGAAATTCTTTTGGTTGTATAGCGTTTGGTTGCTCTGTGGTGTTCACCTTAAAGTCCCTATTTAATTTCTATATCTTCCTTCTTTATAATCAAACAGCAAAATGTTTCCCCCAAAGGCTATTTTTCAACAAAGAGAACTTTTTCTTTGCCTTGTTGTATTTGCTTTGCCAGGATCCCTGTGCTTTGAATCCAGAAACTGATTAAGAACTAATTTAAAATTCATATCTACTTTTCTTTGATCAAGTCTGCAGGCTTCCTTATTCACAACATGATTTCTCCACAGAGATCTCTGGCACAGACGTTTTGCTAAGTCTTTTACACTCACTTTCCTTTTGATCTTAATTTAGCTCCCTCTACGTCTCTCTGACCGCTTCTCAAGAAACATACAGACTTAGAAACACTTTATCCAGAATCCAAAAAAACTGTATTGCTGCTCCTCACCCCCCACTTCTGCCTCAAAGGTAGAGGTAGATTGTATCTTTTCTTAAACTTACTCTTCTCCTTTTGTTTTTGATTCCACCTCTTCCCATCTCTCTGTTTTCTGAGAGCCCCCCCCCCCCGCCACTTCTTTTCAATGTTTATCATCTGAAAGCAAAAAACCACAAACCTGAGTCTTTATTTTTCCTCTGAGTACTTTCCTTCACGTCCAGGTCTAAGTAAGCGACCTTGCATCTCTACTTCCCTGCTTTTCTTTTGCCTAAGCTCCTGAAGT
The DNA here is from genome assembly GCA_963574415.1 of Tarsius wallacei. Classification (NCBI taxonomy): domain Eukaryota; kingdom Metazoa; phylum Chordata; class Mammalia; order Primates; family Tarsiidae; genus Tarsius; species Tarsius wallacei. The sequence continues at coordinate 6,471 of CAUYQG010228332.1, read as the reverse complement.
CAAGCTTTTACTCAAATGGAACAGTCCTTGCTCAAGACACTTTAGTGACCCAGCTGCCAAATTCCTCTGCCCACTTCTTAGACTTAGTTTACTTCACTTCTCTGAGGTTATAGCCTGCCTTAATTCTCCTCCCTCAGATATTCCCACTCTTCAGAATTCCTTCATTGATTCCTCCTCCTCAACCTATCCCTCCTTTTAAAATATTTTATTTATAAAATTTTAAATACATGTCAAACTGTAAATCCAAGAAGAGGACAGTGATCCCTATGTATTGATCATCCAGCTTCAGCAATCATTAACTTATGGCCAGTGTTTTAAAAAATTACTATTTCCATTTACCCCTTTTGTCGGAGTCCAGCTCCAGCAGGGCCAGAGATTCCTGGAGGTGAGACGGCGTCGGTGACTAGAGGGGAAAGAAAGAAAGTGGACTCCCGTTCAGGGTATTGAGTAGAAGTCATTTGTTGATTATTAACAGTGGGTTTTTATCCCCAAATTCTGTAATGTCATCATCTCAGGACACAAAAGGTAGCATGTGCCTTTCACATGAACAGGTCCAGGTGTACAAAGGACACCCCCCATCCTTACGCATATATCTTTTTAAACATAAGGAAGAATAACCACAAATGAGAAAGAACAACCAGAAATTGTCTTTATGTTTATTATGCTTACTTAATGTTCCCCAAACCAGTTTTTATGTACCCTTAATTGTTTTACAATTACATAAACTTAAAATAACATCACTCAATGCCTAAACCCAAAACCACCATAATGAATTATTAACTTTTACTATTCTATGTTAATTTAAACTGATTTCTATTAAACAATTGCTGCTATGGTTACACTCTCCTAACATCAGCTGGCCTAATTCAAAATTTACTGGTCCCCCTGAATCAAACTAAACTAACCACACTTCTATAATAAAATAGTTACTCAAATTTTCTTTAATCTATATAAACTATTTTCTAAAACCTATATCTATAAATTTCTAAAATCACATCAAGAAAACCTGTGACCTGCACTAAGGTTCCTCAATGTGACTCAAAGTTAAAGTTAATTTGTTTTAAAAACAAAAAACCATAAACCGTGGAAAATGGAAACAATTGACTCCCAAGTTTAGCTGTGTATGTTCCGGTCTCAGAGTTTTCTGCTAGAGCCAACAGGAGCTTTTCCTGGTTACAGTGCTAAGTGGAAAAGGAGAGAGGGAATGGGGTCAACAACTCCCAAACACATCCTGGTGGTCTCGGGATCAACGGCCCTTCCTGATCCCTAACACTCAGTGGGCCTCCGTGGCAGGCTCCCAACACCCTTTCCTCTACCAGTGTTTAAGGGATGTTATTCCTCTGAGTCCAATCCTCAACATTTTCTTCTCATGCTGCATGCAGTATATGGAAATGTGCACACATGCTAACAATTTCTACCTCCTCCAAATAGTAATAACAGCTAAATTCTGTTTTTTTAGCCTAGATCTTGCTTTTAAGTAAGAGATTTATAGCCACTGGCTTAGATCACTTCCACTTGGATGCCCCACAGTTTCCAGAAACCTAAGTCTCAAAGAGCTTATCTTTTCTTTGCCCACCTGCTGTGGCTTCTGAAGTTCCATTTTGGTTGAGTGCTCTATCCTCCTGGTTCTTCACAGATATTTATCTAGTCCTAGTTTTTCATAAATAGTCCTAGTTTTTTATAAATACATCTACTTGCTCATCAAGTTGTGTCAGTTTTCCTACTGCTCACTGACTACTCCTCTACTACAGTGGCCATAGAAAAAGTTCCCTTTGCCTAGATATCTTTTCAGTAAATTCTGAACTGGTCTTGTTGCCTGCAGGCTCACCACCACCCTGTACACTATTCATCTTTGCATTACTCTCAGAGCACACTTGATCATAGTATTCTCCCAGAATCTGTAAGTGGTTCACTGCTATCTGTGGTGAATTCAGACATATGACCTTGATCTGACCCCTGTCTTTCTTTCCATTGTTACCATCTTCCTGTATCCTGAAAACTCACTTTTTATTCAGAGGGTAGAAAATACTTTTTGACACCTTTGTGTACTATTCATCTCTCTGTCTGGAATACTGTCTGCTCGTTTCTTTCCCCATCTGTGTGGTGAATTCCAATCTTCCTTTAAGATCTAGCCCAAGAGATTCTGACTCTTCATAACAAAGTCCTATGGAAATGTTATTATCCTATTATTTGCATGAGGAAATTAAGAGCTTAGAAAGATAGTCACCTTCCCAAGGTCACAGTGTCAGTGAGTGGCAGACCTTGGTTTAAGTCAAAGTTATTTGACTTCAAAACCCGTACTTCATTCACTCTGCCCAAGAATATTAGCTTAAAAGTTTGAACCTTGCAGCAAGAAGCCCAAAAATATATTTGGACAAGGAAATCCATGATCGGTTCTGTGTTATAAAGAGAAACTCTAAAGATTATGTGCTTGGAAAGCCATTCTGTTTAAATAGTAAGTTATTCTAAGTTTCTCTCTATTTAATTATGTCAAAATCAATGACTAAAGCAAAGTCAAAGGCTGAACTGTAATTCTAAATAATAGCTCCATCTAAACAAATGTTCTGATACTTTTGTACATTTTACTTTTCTTCTGTTGATATGTATAATATATATCTGATTTTGATCTTATTTTCGGCTTATAATGTTCTCAGTCAAAGGTCTCTATTTCATTGTTTTTTATAGTTAGGATTACAGTATTGTTTCTATTTATAACTAAGAAACAAGGCCATGAAGTTGCTTTAAATTGCAAACATTTCCCTCAATTGATCTGATAACATGATTTCATTAAACTTAATGGAAGTAATACACACAGTATTGGGTATAGATTATAAATAAATCAATGTCAAATATTCTTCTGGTTGAATTATTAACAATCTAGCTAAGTTAATTTTGTTTCTAAATGTACAGGAGCCAGTATGTTACAGGCTAACTTGACTTGAAACAGAAAGTAAATTTTTATGTACCTTCACATTTTCTTATTTTATGCAGGAAATTATATAATATAGTTTTGACAATACCTTGATAATTAAAATTAACATTTTATCTTGGCTGGGCATGGTGGTTCACACCTGTAATCCTAGCAGTTTAGGTAGCCAAAACAGTTGGATTGCGTGAGGTTAGGAGTTCAAGACAAGCCTAGGCAACCTAGCGAGACCTCGTCTCTACAAGAAAATCAAAAATTAGCTAGGCGCGGTGGCACATGCCTGTAGTCCCAGCTAATCAGGAGGCTGAGGCAAGAGGATTGCCTGAGCCCAGAAAGTCAAGAGCCATGATCGTGCCACTGCACTCCAGCCTGGACAATAAAGTGGGACACTAACTCAAAAAAAATAAGTAAATAAAACAAAAACTCTATATTTTGACAGAATATGTAATACTATTGCATATCTATGTGTGTGTGTATATGTGCATGTGTGTGTATAGATACATCTTGCACATTATATACCTACAGATATGTATATAGATGTATAAAATCATTGTTTTAAAATACTATCTTACCCTCAAATCCACATTTTTATTATTATTCTCTACTTTCCCATTCTTCTGAATCTATATACATATGAATTTGTTATAAAAATATATAAATTACATACACATATATACATATATATATATACACACACATATATATATGAATTTGCAAATGGCATTATAGAGGCAAGTTTCGAGATCTGTAGTGGCAAGCCGGAGAGCCAGGAGAGTCAATGGTATATTCCTAGTCCAAAGTCCAATAGGCTCAAGACCCAGGAAAATCCAATGTTTCAGTTCAAGCCCAAAGGAAGGAAAAAACTGATGTCCCAGCTCAAAGTCAATCAGGCAAAATGAATTCTGTCCTACTCAGCCTTTTTGTTCTATTAAGGCCCAGCCACATTAGGGAGGGCAACCTGTTTTATTCAATTAATTGTTTATTTAATTCAGAAATAGCTTCCTAGAGACACCCAGAATAATGATTGACTAAACAGTGAGGCACCCTATAGCCCAGTCAAGTTGACATAAAATTAACCATCACAACAATGTTTATTTAGGTAATACTATATTATCAGTCATTGTAGATATAAGGATAAACAAGACAAAATAGTTATTTGGATTATAAATTACAAATATTATTAGCAATGTTAACAAACATATATTTAGTGATTATTATGTTGGGAACTATTTTAAGCACTTCATAAGAATTAACTCATTCAGTCTTCGTGACAAGTTTATAAGATGGACTTCCGTCTTGCAGTTGAATATACTGAGGCATAGAGAAATTAAGTACCATGTCCAAAGTTACACAGCTAATAAGTGATAGAGTCAGAATTCTAACTTTTGTATTCTGGCTTCAGAGTTTCTCTTCTTAACTACTACCCTGCTCCTTTAATAAAACAGGAAAATATCATTATGGTGGGGAATATGAGATTCTGTTTTCTGTAAGAGAGTTCGCCCAACCTAAGAGAACCAAGAGGAAGAAACCCCTAAACTGAACTCTGAAGAAGGTGTAAGTTTAAAAGCTGATAACTGATAAAGACTACAAAAGAACTTTCAGGAACCAGAAAGAATTTGACTGTGGTTAAGCCTTCAACCTCAGTGGTATGTAACAAGGGAAGGAGACTGGGACAATCAGGTTGTAAAGGACTTTGTGAATTGTGTTAAAGAGGAATAAAAACTTAATATATCAGAGAGACTTTGAATCAAGTCCCAGTTCTATTTTCTGCATAATTCTGAGCAAGTCACCTACCTTAGCTCTTTGAGCCTTTGTTATCACAGTCTAAAAAAGGACTAAGAATGTCTTCCTTCTGAGAGTACTCCATTCATTCATTTAGTACATACTTGTATATGTGTTTTATGTCCTCTAGATAAAAATAACAAAAATGAGGCCTCTACTGTATGGAGCTTACAGTCTATTGGTTGTTATAAACTTTCAGTGAGATAACATCTAATAGTGCCTGGTACAAAAAGGACATTCAGAAAATGTTAATTTCTCAGCCAGGGTTCACATATATTCTAGAGTATGAGCACTTTGGGTTCTTCTCTAAGTTAAAAATATATACTTCATGACTTTGAAGTTTCAAGTGACTCATGTCTAAGAAAGAAGATGTAGTCAGATTACCTGAGACCCCATGTTTTCTTTCAAAAGAGTATATCTAAGATTTTGAATTTTCTTCTTTTCTTTGGCAATTCTCAAAAGCCTTGAAGAATTCCTGTTATTTCCAAGAATCTATTTTAGTAAGTCTATGGGGTGGCAAAGATGATATACCTCAAAGGAATTTATGGTTAATTGTAAGAGCAGATATGACGCATCTGAAAGAAATACAAGAAAATGACATAAAAACTGTGCTAACAGTTTGTATTGAGTTTAGTGATGTGCAGAGCATTGAGTAATCAGTTATGCTGGGAAGAACAGGGTATATTTAATGTAGATTTGTTTATCTCAGAAATCAGCAGTTAGAAAAATAGATTTATTTTTGAGGTGATATTTATAATATCAGAATTATTGTTATTAAATACATATATACTGGAGAAAACTCCAGTTCAAGCATGGTCCAAGTTATGCAGTCATCACTCTCTTAATAAATTGTGACTGTGTTGATTATTCTATTGCCTTCCCAAGTGTTAACTGGTGTTCTCACTCTATATTAATACATCCACATTGGTAAAGTGGTAGTTGTTTGCATTTAACCTAAGGGCTTACCCTGCATAACTAGTACTAATTTAAGATACATAATTATTTTACAATATGTTCACATTTTCATGTTTATATTTATTTAATTTGTAAATCCCTAAAGTTTAGAATTCTAAATCAATTGAAAGTTCAAATTAATACTGTTAAACTCTTAACAGTAGTCTCAGAAGATATATTTTCATTTTGCTTTTGAAAGTGAGAAATGTGAGGTCATATTATATGAAATTAAAACTGTTTGGGGGCAAAAAACATAAATGTAACCATATAACAGCATTTTGGTTAATGACAGACCACTTATACAACAGTGGTCCCATAAGATAATAATGCTGCATTTTTACTGTGCCTTTTCTATATTTAGATATGTTTAGGAATACAGATACACTATTGTGTTACAATTGCTCACAGTATTCATTACAGTAACATGCTGTACAGGTTTGTAGCCTAGGAGCAATAGGCTATACCATAAAGCCTAGATATGTAGTAGGCTACACCATCTAGGTTTGTGTGAGTACATTCTTTTTTTTTTTTTTTTATGTTATTGTGGGGTACAGTTAGGGGTTAGGCATACAAAAATGCTTCGTTCAGGCACCCTTGGTGATAAGAGGTGTCTCCCCATCCCCAGACAGATACCCGTCACCATTAATCCCATCCCCCTCACCCCCCCCCAGTTTCCCACCACTGTCAGTCATTTTCTTGTGGTAATACGTTGGATGATCAAGGTCTACTATATGAGTGAGAACATGTGATACTTAGTTTTTTGTTTTTGTGAGAGGTCACTCAGTATAATGGACTCTAGTTCCATCCAG